>VNJS01009619.1:0-11395 GCA_008042575.1 Drosophila watanabei | reverse complement strand
CTGCTGCTGCACGAAACCCTCTCCCCTCTGCGCATGGGCGGTATTCTGTGCATCGTGCTGGCCTCCGCGGGCACCGTGCTGACACCGGGCAAAAAAGGGCCGCCGAACGAGCAGCCGGAACTTCCGCAGTAATCCCCTCCCCCAAACGGCACATGCAAACCCAACCGCAAACACGCACTCTTAACAAACAGGTGCTCTTAAACTGCGGGCTTACTCAAACAGCGAGGGAGTTCCGGCACCCGCTCAGGCAGACTGAAATCAGCCTCTAAACGTAAAAAGGGACGGTCTCCCCGTCCCTTTTTAATACACGTCCAAAAGTGAAGACGTCTTCCGTCCCGTTATCGCGCCGCCAGATGCAGCGCGGAATCGGCAGACAGCGCGGCTGTGGCGGACGTTGCCCCATGATGCACAGCCTGCATCACCACCGGGTCAAACAGGCGGGTAAAGCTGCCAGGGTGAATCCCCATCCAGAGCGTGACAAGTGCCAGCGGTGCCAGCACCGCCACTTCCCCCACGCTCAGATCCCGCAGGAGATGCACGGTGCCCTGCAAACCGCCAAACAGCACCCGGCGATACAGGGAGAGCATATACACCGCCCCCATAATCATGGTGCCCCCGGCTAGCAGCGCAACCCAGAACGAGACGTGGATTGCCCCCATCAGCACCAGCAGTTCCCCAACAAAGGAGCCTGTGCCCGGCAGGCCGATATTGGCCATGGTGAACAGCATGGTCAGCAGGGCAAGCACCGGCATCTGCCGTGCCACGCCACCCAGAGCGGAAATCTGCTGTGTGTNGCCGAAACACAGAAGAACAGGGCGGCAATCACCACCCCGTGCGAGAGCATCTGGAAAATAGCACCGTCAATCCCCTCCGCCGTCAGCGTGAAGAGGCCCACGGCAATCATGCCCATATGAGAGAAGGAGGAATACGCCACGACCCGCTTCATGTCCGTTTGTGCAAAAGCTACAAAAGCGGCGTAGAGAATGGCCACAACCCCTAGCGCCAGCACATAGGGCGCAAACAGATGCGCGGCATCCGGGAACATCAGCACGCCAAAGCGCAGCAGGCCATACGCGCCGGTTTTGGAAAGCACGCCGGAGAGCATGGCGGAGGCCGGTGCCGGTGCCTCAGAATACGCATCGGGCAGCCAGGCATGCAGCGGGAACAGCGGCAGCTTGACGCCAAACGCCAGCAGGAAGGCCAGCAGCAGCCAGCCTTGCAGCGAGTGGGAGAAACCGGCCTGCATCAGAGCCGGGATATCCGTGGTGCCAGCCTGCTGCCACATCACGATCAGCGCGATCAGCATGAACAGCGAGCCACCGAACGTGAACAGAAAGAACTGTAACGAGGCCCATGCCCGCTTCGGCCCGCCCCAGATACCGATCATCAGGCTGGCCGGGATCAGCGTTGCTTCATAAAACACGTAAAACAGCAGCAGGTCCTGCGCGGAAAACAGGCCGAACAGTGCGGTTTCCAGCATCAGCATGGCCGCGACAAACTCGCGCCCCTGCGTGCGGATGCTCCGCGCGCCCGCTGCCATAGCCAGCGGTGTGAGAAAGGCTGTGAGCAGGATGAAGACCAGCGAAATCCCGTCCACCCCGGTATGGTAGGAAATACCGGCGTCCGAAATCCAGCCCAGCCGGGTTTCAAACTGAAGGCCGGGGGTTGCCGGGTCAAAACCGCACCACAGCGCAACACTCAGCGCCAGAACAGCCAGACTGGTGCCTAACCCTAAACGGCGGGCCAGAAGATCCTGCGCCGCCCCTCCCCGGCAAAAAAACCAGGCGACGAGCGCACCTGCCAGAGGGAGATACGTTATGAGTGACAGCAGAGCATGGGGCACGGCGTTTTTACCATCCGGATTGCATGACTTTGCCCAGACCCTGCGCTTTTTTAGAAAGAGAAACCAGAGAGGCCCTGTTCACGATCCGCAGAGCAGCCGCCACGCCTGTGTGAGCAGGCGCGGCCGTTCAGCGCCTGCCGAACATCTTTTCCAGATCGTTTTTTGTCAGCTTCAGCCATGTCGGCCGCCCGTGGGAACAGGTGCCCGCGCGCGGTGTGGCTTCCATCTGCCGCAGCAGGGCATCCATTTCTTCCCGCGTCAGCCGCCGCCCGGCACGGATGCTGCCATGGCAGGCCATGCGGGCAATAACAGCATCCAGCCGCCCGTCCAGCGAGGGCATTTCCTCCGGAGCGCCTGCATCATCCGCTTCCAGCTCTTCCGCCAGATCCCGCAGCAGGCCAATGGCATCCGTGCTGTTCAGCATGGCAGGCAGCGCCCGCACCAGGACGGCGGTGCCGCCAAAGGCTTCCAGTTCAATCCCCAGTTTTGCCAGCATCTCCTGTCGGCTGAGCAGAAGCTCCACCTGCCCGCGCGGTAGTTCCACCACATCCGGCACCAGCAGGCGCTGCCCGCGCACGCTGCCGCTGAGAAACTGCTCCCGCAGCCGTTCATGCGTCAGCCGCTCATGCGCTGCATGCTGGTCCACCAGCACAAGACTGCCATCGGCTGCCACGGCAATAATGTAGGTATCCAGCACCTGCGCGACTGCGGCCCCTAGCGGATGCGCCGCGGCCTGCTCCGACGTAACCGCAGCAGACGGATGCTCTCCAGCGACAGACGACTCCGCACCCCCCGCGTGCCCCTTATCCCAGCCGGACATACCGGGCCCGGAAGGCGCAGATGACTCGTTCCATGAGATAGAAGCTGGCATCGCGCCGCCCGGCTCATGCTGCACAACCCCGGCCTGAGACAGCCCCGGCTGCGCGGGACTTTGTCCGGAAACATCAGCCCCCGGCATCGTCCCGCCCGGTAAAGGCGGCAGCATCCGGGCGGATGGCGTATCACCCAGCCCCAGTCGCGGCTCCGCGAAACTGCCCTGCGCCGGATACGCTGCCGGACGCAGCCCCGGAGCGGACACGGCACCCGGCTGCGCCGTGTTTTCCGGCGGATACCAGATACGGCCCGGCCGGACGGCAGAAAACGATGGGCGCACCCCGACATTGCCCGCCCCGGCCTCCAGAGCGCGCCCTAATGTTCCGATCACCAGAGACCGGACAGACGCTTCATCCGCAAAGCGGAGTTCCGTTTTGGCAGGATGGACGTTTACGTCCACCCGGTCTGGCGGAATAGTCAGCATCAGCGCCACCACCGGGTGCCGCCCATGCTCAATCACACGGCGATAAGCCACGCGCACGGCCGTTTTTAAAACTGGGTCCACCACCGGGCGACCATTGACCAGCATAAACTGCCCTGCCGCCGTGGCCCGATGCACGGACGGCCCACAGGCAAAGCCGGAAAGCGTCATGCCATCCCGCTCACCATGAATGGTCAGAAAGCCATCCGCCTCATTCGCCCCCAGCAGGGCCGCCGCGCGAGACGCCATGTCCTGCGCTGGCAGGTCAAACACCACACGGTCATCCAGACTGAACCGAAAGGCCGTGTCCGGCACCGCCAGCGCCAGACGGCGGATTACGCTTTCCGCGTGCCCCCCTTCAACGCGCGGGCTTTTCAGAAATTTACGGCGGGCCGGGGTGGCAAAAAACAGATCTTCCACCACAACACTGGTGCCGGGTGCGCCTGCGCTGGGTTCAGGCGCAAAAACCTTGCCGCCCTCAACGCGGATCTTCCACGCTCCACTTTCGCCACGTGGGCGGGACGTAATACTCAGGCGTGCCGCAGCACCGATGGATGGCAGCGCCTCCCCCCGGAACCCGAGGGTGCGGATATGTACAAGAGATTCGTCCTGCAATTTGGACGTGCAGTGGCGTTCCACCGCCAGTGTGAGTTCCTCCGGGAACATGCCGTTCCCGTCATCCGTCACAATAATCTGGTCAATTCCGCCTTTTTGCAGGCTGACATCCAGCCGCTTTGCCCCGGCATCAATGGCGTTTTCCACCAGTTCCTTCAGGGCAGCCGCCGGGCGTTCAATCACCTCACCCGCAGCAATGCGGTTGACCAGAACCTCCGGCAACCGCCGCAGCGTGGGCCGCAGCGGCAACGTGCCGGAAGGGGCAGACGAGCATGAGACCGGGTCCGACATCGTCAGACCTCAGGCTCAGAACAGGCCGGATTTTTTAGGGTGAACCGTGGGGGTCACGCCTTTGGTGGGCTTATCCCCAAGGGCGGCGTTGGCTTTCAGGCGACGGTTTTCCGCATCCGAATCGACCGCGGAACCTGCATTACCGCCTTTCCAGAACATCAACTGGCTGACAAAGCCGGACCCGGCAGCGCCAAGTTCACCTTCATCCGGTGCGTCAGAGGCTTCCGCTGCCTCATTCACCAGAATGGTCTGGGCGCCGCTGGTATCCCCGTTGGTGCCGCGCAGAGCAACATCGGGGGAGAGCGTTTCCAGAGCCTGCAGGCGTTCACTTTCATCCTGCGGGCGCTCTGCCCCGCTCACCGGCTTGGCCAGCGCATCCATGGGCGGCATGGACAGCGGCGCACGGGTGGTGACGGTATATTCATCCGGCATACTGCGTTCCAGACCGAACGCACGGGCGGCTTCGGAGCCGGAGCATCCGGTCAGCATTACGCAGCCACCAACAAGAAGCAGCGGAGAAATCAGTGTCGAGACACGGCGCGCCATCTTCTGTCTTATATCCTTCCTGCCCAGCCTGCCGGTATGACAGGTTGCTTTATAAATCACGATGCCTGCTGCCTGCCTGCAAGGACATTCTGCAACACCAGAACACAGACTGCACATACAATAGCAGAGTCAGCCACATTAAACACATACCATGACCAACCAAAAGCATGTGCATGAATAAAATCGACCACCGCGCCATAGCGCACCCGGTCTATCACATTCCCAATGGCGCCGCCGGTAATGGCGCCCACACATGCCGCCGTCAGTTTACTGGGGGTTCTGGCCATCCACACCAGCAGACCGCACGCCACGCTGAGGGCAATGACGGAAAACAGAATACGCCCTGCATTCCCCAGCCCGCCAAACATGCCGAACGTGACGGCATGATTCCAGACCATGGTAAAGTTCAGAAACGGCAGCACCTTAACGGACACACGGTCCGGCAGGTCCAGCCCGTATAAAATCCAGTATTTGCTAAGCTGATCTGCCGAGAGAGACAGCATCAGCACCAGAAAACCGATGCCGAACGGCCGGCTGACGAGCGGCTTGCTCACTGGCCCTCCTGCACAGCCGTGACCACCTGCTGTTCCTGCTCCGCCACCACATCGGCACAACGCAGGCACAGGCCGGGGGCATCCGCCCGCGTGCCGGTTTCCGGCAGCACTTTCCAGCAGCGGGCGCATTTCTCACCCTCGGCCGGACGCACGACCGGCGCACCGTGCAGTTCCCCGCCCTCGTCCCCCTCAACATAGACCGAGCCACTCTGAGGCGCGATCAGCACATCCACATGGGAGACGATGGCCAGTTCGCTCCAGTTTACCCCGGCAAACTCGGCGGCTTCCTTTTCAGACAAAGTGAGTTCCACCTGCGCCTGAAGGGAAGACCCGACCGTACCATCCCGCCGTGCCCCCTCGATTTCCGTGGTGATAATCCGGCGCACAGCGCGCAGGCGCGTCCAGCGTTCATCCAGTTCCGGATTATTCCATTCCGCAGGCAGGTCCGGGAAGGCTTGCAGATGCACGCTCTGCGTATCACCAAAACGGGCCGTCCAGGCTTCTTCCGCTGTAAAGACCAGCACCGGAGCCAGCCATGTGGTCAGGCAGCGATGCAGATGGTTCAGCACCGTGCGGGCCGCGCGCCGCGTCAGGCTGGAGGGGGCATCGCAATACAGCGTGTCCTTACGGATATCGAAATAGAACGCGGACAGATCCGTGGTGCAGAAACCATGCAGGGCCGGGTAGACACCCACCCATTCATGCGTTTCCACCGCACGGGCCATCAGGCCGCCCAGATCAGTCAGGCGATGCAGCACCCAGCGTTCCAGTTCCGGAAGCTGCTCATACGGAAGCGCTTCTTCCTCCGTAAAGCCATCCAGTGCCCCCAGCAGCCAGCGCAGCGTATTGCGCAGGCGGCGGTAAAGTTCGCCCTGCTGTTTCAGGATTTCCTTGCCGATCCGCAGATCTTCGTTCGTGTCGGAGTTCATGACCCACAGGCGCAGGATATCCGCGCCCAGTTCATCATTCACTTCCTGCGGCGCAATCACGTTGCCCAGAGATTTGGACATTTTGCGACCGTGTTCATCCAGCACAAACCCGTTGGTCACCACCGCCATGAACGGGGAAATGCCACGGGTGCCAACACTTTCCAGCAGGGAGGACTGGAACCAGCCACGATGCTGGTCAGACCCTTCCAGATACAGATCCGCCGGGAAGGACAGACCGGGCTGGCCCAGCACGAAGGAATGGGTGGAGCCACTCTCGAACCAGACATCGACAATGTCGAATACCTGTTCGTAATCGTCAGCGTTGCGTCCTTCCCCAAGAAAGCGGGAGGCCGGAGAACTGTACCAGGCGTCAGCCCCTTCCTCACGGAAGATGTCCACCACGCGCTGCATCACCTCGGCATCACGCAGAACCTCGCCTGTGCGTTTTTCAACAAACACAGCAATCGGCACGCCCCATGCGCGCTGGCGGCTGATGCACCAGTCCGGACGATTTTCAATCATGGAGGTCAGGCGGTTGCGGGCCTGTGCGGGCACAAACGTCACATCATCCAGCGCATCCAGCGCCTTCTGGCGGAGCGCGGACTCGCCATCCATCCGGATGAACCATTGCGGCGTAGCCCGGTAGATAACCGGCGCGCGGGAGCGCCAGGAATGTGGGTAGGAATGCACCAGTTCCCCACGCCCCACCAGACCAGCAGGCGCTATGCCTGCGGCATTGGCCTGCTCCATCACCGCGACCAGCGCGGCACAGACCGGGTCTGCCGCCTTGAACACATGCACCCCGGCAAAACCGGGAACCCACGGCGCATAAGTGCCGTCATCCTGCACGGTTTCCGGCACCTCAACGCCAAAGGATTTGCACAGGCGGAAATCGTCCTCACCATGGGCCGGGGCCATATGGACAAGGCCCGTGCCTGCTTCGGTCGTGACGAATTCACCCGGCAGCATCGGCACATCATAATCATAACCCGCGCCACGCAGCGGATGGGCGCAGACAGCCCCCTCAAGCGCCTCACCCGGCAGGGTATAGAGGATATGATGCGCGGAAATATGCGCTTCCTTGCAGAAGTTCTCCACCAGAGCTTCCGCCACCAGCACCTTCGCACCCGGCTCCAGCAGAGCGCCTTCACGCGTTTCATCCACGCGCAGCACCACGTAGGTAATGTCCGGCCCATAGGCCAGCGCGCGGTTACCGGGGATGGTCCACGGCGTAGTGGTCCAGATCACCACGGATACATCCTTGAGCGCCTGCGCAGGCGTGGGGTCTTTCACAATGGGGAAAGCCACCAGAATGGTTGTGGATTTATGGTCGTGATATTCAATTTCGGCTTCGGCCAGCGCGGTTTTTTCAACCGGGCTCCACATCACCGGGCGCAGGCCACGATACAGACCGCCATTGAGCAGAAAACGCCCGATCTCACCCACAATGGCAGATTCGGAAGAGAAATCCATCGTCGCATAGCGGTTGGCCCATTCGGCCTGCACGCCCAGACGCTTGAACTCCTCCATCTGTACGCCAAGCCATTTGGCAGCATAGGCGCGGCATTCCGCCCGGAATTCCAGCACGGGCACGGAATCCTTGTCCCGTTTGGCCTTGCGGTATTCCTCTTCCACCTTCCACTCAATCGGCAGACCGTGGCAGTCCCAGCCCGGCACATACCGCACGGCATAGCCGGACATCCGGTGGGCGCGGTTAATGACGTCCTTATTGATCTTGTTCAGGGCGTGGCCGATGTGCAGATGGCCGTTGGCGTACGGAGGGCCATCATGCAGCGTAAATGCCGGACGGCCTTCCGCCTGCTGCGTGATCTGTGCATCCAGCCCGATCTCAGCCCACCGGACAAGCCAGTCCGGCTCCCGCTTTGGCAGGTTGCCGCGCATGGGGAAGGACGTGCGGGGCAGAAAGACGGTATCGCGATACAGATCGGCGTTAGCGCTTTTCTCTGAATCACTGCTGCTGGATTTAGACATGGAACGGCAGGTGTCACTCTGGTTCGGGTTCAGCACAAGAACAGGCCCGCCAGACTGGCAGACCCGCAGGGGTATCCGTTATCCAAGCGCAAGCCCGCAGGGTCAAGCAGCAAGGAACAGTTCAGGGTTTAATGGCCAAGCAGCTCTTCGTCCAGAACAGCGCGGGCCTGTGCGGCATCCTGCGTAATCTGCTCTTTCAGCGCGTCCAGCCCGGCAAAGCGTTTTTCCGCCCGCAACATGCGATGCAGCGCCACGGAGAGCGTCTGGCCATACAGGTCGCCCTCAAAATCAAACAGATTGACTTCCAGCCGGCTCTCCTGCCCGTCATCAATCGTCGGGCGGCGGCCGATATTGGCAACGCCCGGCCGTGTCTGCCCACCCGGCAGACGCACCGTGACGGCATACACCCCCCGCGCAGGCTCCAGATGCCGCCCCAGCGGAATATTGGCGGTGGGAAAGCCCAGCAGGCGGCCACGTTTATCCCCGTGCTGCACCTCACCCCGGATAAACCATGGGCGACCCAGTTCTTCCGCCGCGCGTTCCGGGTAGCCATCCTGCAACAGCCGCCGGATACGCGAGGACGAATACGGCCCGGCAGCATCGGAGAGCGCCTGCACGGGCGTAAACCCCATCCCGAGTTCAGCAGAGCGTTCGGACAGGAAGCTCACGTCGCCCCCGCGCCGGTGGCCAAAAGCAAAATCCGGCCCACAGGCGACGTGCTTCAGCCCCAGCCCGTTGCACAGCACATCTTCCACAAACCGCTCGGCCGACATCTGGGAGAATGCTTCATCAAACCGGATCTGGAACACATGCCGCACGCCCAGCGCCTCAAGCGCCGCGCGCTTTTCCGCTGACAGTGTCAGGCGGAATGGCGGGTCCTGCGGGCGGAACAGTTCACGCGGATGCGGGTCAAACGTCACCACAGCCAGAGGAAGGTCTGGCCGGGCGGAGTGGAGGGTATGCACCAGATGAGCATGCCCAAGATGCACCCCGTCAAAATTCCCCAAAGCAGCAGCGCAGCCACGGGCCTCATCGGGGATTGCCGTCCAGTCCTCATGCAGCCGCGCCGTGATCACGCCCGCGGCTCCGCACCCGGCAGACCGAACAGGCGGGCGGCTTCCGGCAGGGTGGCCGCAACGGGGTGATGCTTCCCTGCCACGGTCCCGTCTTCCGGGCGCACAATCTGGCAGACCTGCACCCCGGCTTCCGCCGCGGCATCCAGTTCCGCCGTCACGTCAGACAGGAACAGCAGGTCCTGCGCCTGCCAGCCGGTTTCACGCAGAATATTGCGATAGCTTTCCGCTTCTTTTTTTCCGCCAACCCGCAGATCAAAAAACTTGCTGAACAGCGGCGTCACGTCGCCCTGCTGCGTGTGACCAAAAATCAGCTTCTGCGCAGGCTGGGAGCCGGAAGAATAGACTGCCAGTGTCAGCCCGGCTTTTGCCCATGTTTCCAGCGTGGGCACCACGTCCGGATAGAGGCTGGCAATCAGTTCACCCCGCTGATAGCCCTGCGCCCAGACAATGCCCTGCAAGGCCTTGAGCGGGCCAACCTTGGCATCTGCATCCATCCAGCGCGTCAGTTGCTCCATAGGCGGCACGCCGGGGGCGAGACGGGCAATTTCTTCCAGTTCCGCATGTACGGCCGGGTCATGCCCCTGCTCGGCCACCAGAGCGGGCAGATGTTTGCGGGCATACGGGAACAGCACCTGATGCACGAAGGAGACCGGGGCCGTTGTGCCCTCAATATCCAGCAGAGCGACGCGCGGGGTGTGAGAGACTGCACTCATTGATCATAAGCCATAAAACGGTTTGCAAGGTCTGTGCCGGTGTAATCCGCCACCCAGCCTTCCTTGTGCGTAAAAATCCGCAGGGCCACCACATCCGGCTCCGGCCCGGCATCAAACCAGTGCTTTGTGCCTTCCGGCACGGAGATCAGGTCTGTCTGGGTGCATTCCACGTCATAAATCTTGTCGGCCAGATGCAGGATGAAGTGACCTGAGCCATGCACAAAAAAGCGTACTTCATCTTCACTATGCGTATGTTCGGACAGAAATTTTGCGCGGAGTGCTGCGCCGTTTGGTGTATCCGGCCCTACGCGCATGACATCGGCGGAGCCAGCCCCGGTCTCCCCCATCAGCTTGTCCAGAAACGGGCGGTAGGTGGCCAGAACCGTCTCCGCATCGGCAGAGCGTGGCGGGATTTCCGGCCCCTGCCACCGTTCAAACCGCACGCCCAGCGGGCGCAGCAGATTGGCCATTTCCACCGGGTCCTGCGTGTGCAAAACCGGCGTTTCCGGCACGGTATCCTGATAAATGGTCAGTGCGCTCACAGCCCCAGCTTCCTTCTTTCCAGCAGGCAGGCCAGCAGGAATTCCAGCCCTTCCAGCCGGGCAAGTGCGGTGGGCATATCCTTGCCCCACACATACACACCGTGGCCACGGATAATGTATCCCGCGGGCATCGCGCCAAAAGACGGTGCGACGACTTTCGCCAGACGGGCGATATCCTGATCATTTGCAAACAGCGGCACCGGCACGGAGGCCTCATGCGTGGTCTGGCCGGCAAACACCTTCTGCACTTCATAATCCGTAAGGTGCAGAGCCGGACCTTTTTCAATCATCGAGAGCACGGTGGAGGCCACAGAATGTCCATGCAGCACAGCCCCTGCACTCGGGTCCTGCTGGTAGATCTGGCAGTGCAGCAGGGTTTCCGCACTTGGCTTATCCCCACTGCGATGCGGCTGCCCGGCCTCATCAACCGTGATCACATCCTCCGCCTTCAGGAAGCCTTTATGGCACCCGGAGCGGGTAATGGCGATGCGCCCATCCGCCAGGCGGCGGCTGATATTACCTGCCGTTGCAGGCACCCAGCCACGCACATCCATCCGCTGCCCAGCCGCCAGAATATCCTGCGTGGCGCGTGCAAAATCCTTCATGCTCTCGCTCATTATTTTATTCCGGCCCTGTTCGCGGCCCTGATCTTACGCCACCTGACCCTCAGCCAGCAGACCGCACGCAGGCGACCTGCCTCTGGCCCCGCCATATGGCCGCGCTCAGGGCTGGCGCGTTTTTTCAGGCTGCACAGCGGCGGGGTCTGCCGGGTTTGCCGCAGGCGGCGGGGAAATATGGCCACCGGCGCGCGGTGCCGGTTCGTCCATCGGTTCATCATCCGCCATGTGCTTCTTGAAGGATTTAATCCCCTTCGCGAAATCACCCATCATGGAGCTGATCTTGCCGCCACCGCCAAAAACCACCAGCACAACCGCAAGCACAATCAGCCAGTGCCAGATGCTTAAGCTACCCATTCAACAGCCCTCTGTTTAACAGGCCG
>VNJS01009617.1:0-29066 GCA_008042575.1 Drosophila watanabei | reverse complement strand
GGACAGACGGACGGACAGACGGACAGACGGACATGGCTAGATCGACTCGGCTGTTGATGCTGATCAAGAATATATATACTTTATAGGGTCGGAGATGACTCCTTCACTGCGTTGCAAACTTCTGACTGAAATTATAATACCCTGCAAGGGTATAAAAACTAATGACTCAAGTTCATAGCATAATTTTAATTGAAAATGTTTGTTTTTAATAACAGTTTAAATGAAAATTAAAAATTACGACACTATACACCTTAAATACTCTGTTCGAAAAACCCTTCTGAGCTTCATAGAGCTAAAAAATTAATTAAAATAAAAACTAAAGCCTAAGACCAATTTGTCATCAATGCATATGTCAACATAAAATACAAGATTTTATTCCATTCAATTAACTAATTAGAAATAATCAATAAACACATAAATAAAAATATTTAAATAACTGCCAAATCTGGAACTGTTCGACAAGCTCAAAGTAGGCTCAAAAATCAAAGACCAAAAATCAAAAATCAAAAACTAAGTGGAAGCCGCCGCCGTAGCGCTTTCCCTCCCGACGGAGTTTCATGAGCCGACGGACGGGGACAAAAACTAACGCAAGCAATTTGTGGAGGAGTTTGGCGGAACCCCCACATGAAAAACTATTTAAAATTTGTGTTTATTTATCTTAGGTTTTTTTTCTCCCTCTTTTCGCCGTATCAATATTTTAGCTAAACAAATTTGTGACAAACGCAAAATGACGACGGCGGCAACGCCAACTCGCTTCCGTTGCCATCGATGGAGCGAGAGAAAAAAAAGGGGCAGTAATACAGTCAAGGGAAAGCTTCACAAATTATTATTTTTATTAAATTTAGGAGATTAATACAGATACAGAATATATAATATAATTAAAATATATATTTATTTTTAGGATATAATAAATTTTTAACAAAATATCACCATTTTGTCCGTAGAAAAAAAAAGAAATTCATGTCCTTATTGTTTCTTTTAAGAAAATTAAGATATAAGAGATTAAATAAATAACATCAGGTAGTTTTTTTACACATATATCAGAACATTTCCGTTTTAATTTTTAAGTAGTTTTTGAAAATTTTCAAATATAAAGGTACTTTTAAGATTTAATTTTTAGGTTCATTGCTTTTTATATTCACCGAAAAACTAAAAACCAATTTTAAGAGTTTGCTAATGATTCTGATAAAAACATGAAATCTCTATTCTGTTTATCGAAATCATCTCAGTTTTTCAGAAAAATTTTATTTTTCTATAATATATATATTATAAATAAATTACTCTGAAAATCGTTTAATCTTTTATTGAACTACGTTTTTATATAAACTAAAGGTGTTTATAAAATATTTATTTTATTGGATACAAAAGTTTAGAAAATTTAATTTAAATATAAAGAAAGTATTAAATAAGACAATTTTTAATATTAAAATTTTGATTTAAAATTGGTTCCTCTTTAAATATTTTCAATATTTTATTTTATGGTTATTACTTAGATACCAAGTGCATACATTTATTGAACACAAACAAGTAGATATCAAGTTTAAAGTTCAAAGACTTTTAAGATTAATTCAGTGAAGCTTAAAAGTCAATAGGTAATTTTAGAATGAATTTTTTCTTAGGAATATTTTCTGAACATTTGACAGTCAAGAAAGTTTTCTTAAAAAGAGGTTCATTAGGTTTCATCAGAATCTCAAAACAGACAATTTTAGGCATCTTCCTAATTGATTTTAAGTATATATTTTATAATACATACAGACATGGAAATTTTCCAACTTAAAAATGTGCTGAGTATTCATAAAATAACAATTTTTACCCCAGTGTAAGCCTAGAGAGAAAGAGCGTGGCCGCGTGGAGATCTGAGAAAAGCCCACAGGGAAACTGAAACGCATAGCTCATATTTTGATACTCGCATTTTCGAGCATTTCGAACAGCGTCTCGGTACGCGGGGGAGTTGCCTTTTGCCCACATGGCCACATGGCTGGCCTATTCATAATATTCATAATTAAATTGGGAGAGCCCCAGCCCCCGGAGGCGCCTTAAATGGAGCTCCATGTGTGCTGGCCAAAAACTGGACACTACGGCGGAAGCCATTTATGGGGAGAAGTAAATAAAAAATAAATAAAAAAATATAACAAAAAAAAAAAGAGAGATATAAAATGAGCCACTGAATGGCGGCACACCCTTTGCCTCAATAAGAAACAAAATGCCAAAAAGCTTGCCCCAGAGGATCGATGGCAGCTGGACACAAGGAATGCCAATGCAAAGCAGCGGGCCAGGTTAAGATCGGTGGAGTCTTGAGTTGGAGATGGAGATGGAGACGGAGACCAGTAGCCACATCCGCTGTCAAGTCCTTTTGGGAAATTAACGCAGTTATTCACGCAATTATGTTACGCGAAAAAGGTCTCTCCAGATCGCAATGTCCCATCCCCGAACCCGAACCCAATCCCAAAAACCCAACCCAGGGCCCCGAAAAAAATATAAAAAATGAAAGGAACTCACTCGCAGGGAATTGGAATTCCTGCGACGATCAGCATGAAATGTGCGCATTAGTCTTGGTCAACGCCAGGCCAGGCCAGGGCACAACTAATTGAATGGTTCGGTTGCGGATCCAGAGGAAACCTTAACCCTTTGAGCATATTTTGGGAGTATATAAAATAATAAAAAGGTTTTAGAATGGATACGAAATTCGTTCTACGAATTTATCAAAGTTCAGCCATAAAGATACATTATGATAGCCACAAAGAATACATTACAAAGATGCAATGTAATAAATAATTCAAAAAAATTTCACAAAGTTATAAGCTAACTAATATTTTTTAAATGTCTTCCATTTAATACTATAAAATTGTTTAAGTTAAAATTTATTTCTCAATAGCTTTAAAGTTTAAACATTTTAGAATTTATACGGAAATCGTAAATACTTTTCTTAATCTGTGTTTTATGCTTACTTTACTCAAATATTTAATAAAAAATTGTATTTTTTTTAACTAAAATATTTTTATTTATTCCTTTCTGTGTATTAAGTATTTAAGTAACTTATTTTTAGCTATGTATTTTATTTAAATATGAATAAGATTGCTAACTGGAAACTGAAGAATTTAGTTTATAGAATCAAATTTATAGGATAGAATTTAATTCGCAAGCTTTTGTTTTAAGAATCTATTCATATTTTAATCCAACGATTTTTCACACAATTTCAAAACTGCCATAAAATATATTTCCTTCCCCAAAAAAGGGGTTAAAATCTTCAAATTTGATGTGAGTTTCAAAGAGGAGTAGCATCATGAGTGCCTTTGAGCTGGCATAAAAAGCAAAAGTGTGTCTCGGGCTTTCAGCCTTCGGCCTGATCTTGATTTCGCGTCATTATGATTCGCATACAGATTATACAAATTTCGTAAAAATACATAATATATATACATACTGAGTACAAAAGTATATATTTTGAGTGTCTGCGGGGCCTGGTTGCCTCTTATGTTTATGAGACATCTGCAGGCAATCGCAGCAGGTCGCCGACGATGACGACGATGACGACGACGACGATCTTCATCCTCATCATCAGGCAAACCAATTTCATTCCGAGATTCGTTCAGCTGTCGGTATTTGTGGGCTACTGTTTCGAATTTTTCAAAGTCGCCAAATAATTTTAATGATCTGGCACAGCGCACAAAGTACTAAATTAACTTAAGAGCCTTCTTCCACTCCACTCCACTTCAGTGATCTGCTCATTGCCTTTTCTTCGCTTTTTGGCTCGCTTTTTTCCCTCTTCTTTTTTGGGCAGTGAAAATGATTTATGGCATTCCAGAAAGCCTAAGCTAAAAAGATACAGCTTCTGATTTGCTGATTTGCCTTTGGGGCAAAGAGAAAAGAAGTCACTTTAAGACTGAAGATTGACTGAGAGTAGGAAAGGTATTAGGAAGAGAAACAGCTGGAAATATGTAAACAATATATATAAGATCTGAAAAGCTAAAATATTAATGCAATAATAAGTGAATATACTATATCATATGTTTTAATAGTTTTTAAAATCATTTAAAAATCGTTTTAAATTGCCAAAACATTTAGGAGTTCTGTCGCAGTCGCCACTTGTATATTATCAAGAAAAAACTGTTGTTTAAACATGTCAAAAATGTCAACACTTTAATGTATGTTTAATTAACTAAAGCCACTGGTAAGTAAGAAAATACTTTTGGTTACATTGTATTATTTAAAATAGATTAGCATTATAAAAGAAGAACTATTCATTTAGATATAACAAACAAATGTTAAAGACACTGATTTTTCAGTCAGAGGTAAAAGAATAGCTTATAATGGCAGATATTTAATATTTCCATAAAAATAAGTGAAATAAATAAATTAGGAATATGAACTAAAATAAAGATGTAAGATGGAAACCCAAAGAGAATTTGCATATGTTTTCTTTGTATTAAGAACTATGAAATATTTTAGAAGAGACTTTTAAATATTATATACTATTTGTAAGCCACTTTCTATATCTTAAAAGATATTAAAAAAAAAATGAAATTGGAAAATCAGATAGTTTAATCATTGTAGCTATTCAAATAACATTTGAGAATGTATAAATAGGAAATATGAATATGAGTTATGAATAAAAGAATATATTTTAAATGGCAATAAAAAGTATGGTTAAATAAAGTCAGTACTTAATACAAACACTAAATTCTTTTAAATATTTTGAATTATAAATCTGACCTTTTATCAAACTACCTTTATTTTTAATAATTAAAAGTTGACATTTTTAAAGGTTCCTAACAGCAAATCACACGTGACCTTTGGTTCGACTTTTACATTAAGAAAAAGTAAGTTTCCAATTGAGAATATTGAAGGTTGGTGGAACTTTTTAGATTGATTCTAGGGAAATCGATTGATAAAGATAGACGGGCAGCAAGGAATAGGAATGCTGGCTACTCACCGGGACAGCAGCCGAAGGATTAACTTGCGATGGATGAGTGTCCTGGTTCTGGTTAAAAGTAGTTCTCGTTGCCGTTTGATTCGTTTGCAGGATAATGCAGATAATTTGATTAGAGTTTTGCTTCGGTTCGAGGTTCGTTTGGATTGTTTTCGGGGGTTTTTTGGGGTTGATTCGAGTTCAGTTGTTGCTATGTTTTTTGGTGGCAACTGTACTTGATGGTGCGTTATAGGTCAATTAATGTTGCCTTTGATTAATCGCTAAATATATATATATTTTGTGCACTTTTGTTTATTTTTTTGGTAGTATATATAGTAAGTTCACTAGTTTATGTATTTATTTCACATAGATTTATGCACTTGAAAACACTGACATTACGCATACGCCATGTGCACTCTGGGGACTTGGAGTTATAATTGCGCTTATTCGCTGGCTGGCTTCCTGGTAATTGCACACCACAAATGTATCTTTATATATATATATATTTCTGATGGATGCTTGGATGCTGATATAGTTATGCTGCAACTATAGCTGACTTCTCTGGGAGATTGCACGTTGAATGCAGGCTGACTTTCGTCCAGTGACTGAGCCAACGGTGCACGGAACTGCAGGCCTGGCCGAAGAATTGCCGAGAATCCACGGAAAGGGACGAGCGCCAGCCGAAGGGATCTCGTTGCGGAGGGGAATCCCCGAATGGCCAGCCGACCGGCTACGAACCACAACGTGCGTGGGCTTCGGGCTGCCATTCGGACTCGGCTAAGGATTTCGGCTACGGAATGCTTCGGTGCTGCTGCAGGACTAATCCTGGTGGCTGCTTCTGGCTGCTCCTGTTCCCAGCTGAACGTGGCTCCAGGTCCGGCTCCAGTCTCCTGCTCCTGCTCCTGCTCCTTCTCCATTTGTATACATATCCCCCTTTCCCCTCTTTTCCCCAGTGACCCTGAAGCTCTCAGGCCCCCCACCGGGTGGCACGCACCAATCAAGGCTCTCCGCTCAAGGTCATACCGCTGACGGCCATTTTGGATGCACCGCCCGCCCGCGTTCAATGGCCGCCCACACGTACACACACGCGTGCATTTCCTGGGCCCAATGAGCGCCGCTCAGGCCCACTCAGTCGCCTTGGCAACGACCTTCGGTAGGCGTCGCCCTGACATTGGCCGTGAATATTTCCTTCGGGGGTTGCTGCACATCCATCCAAGGTCATCGTAGCGTCAGCTGTTTTTCAGCCAGGGTTGCCTTAGCCTGGCCCTTGTGGCGGTTAAATTCGAAATTAGATTAGCACTTCTTAATTAAAAATTGAACAAAGGCACGGCACAGCACAGCACAGCACAAAAACTCATTTCGTTTACTGCCCCATAAATTAATCAGTGAAAACAATAAAGATTTCAATATTATTTCCAACGACATCCGGCCGAATGCGGCACCAAATTTGGCGGAGAGCCCCGAGTCCCGCCTCCCGCGGGCCAAAGTAGCAAGCAGCAAGCAGCCACTTTGCCAGCTCCACATATATGGGCGGGACACATAAAAATATCTCTCTACTATATATAAATGTATAAATAAGAGTCTCCAGAAAGAATAAAGACTTAAATAAAAACAGCTAAGGCCTGACGGGAGAGCTGAGGGTTTTCCAAACGAAGTTGGGATACATTTTCGTTGAAATTCGTTGAAGGAAATAAAGGAAAATTCCATGAAACTTATCAAATTTTAGAAATTATAAAACGATTATAATATTCTAATAAATAATATGAGAAAATTATATAAATATAATATAAATATGCTAAAAATTCATTGTAAATCAGCAAAAGATTGATTTTTACATTATAAAAAATATTTATAAAAAAATACACATGCAAGAAATCTAGCTTTTAATTTCTTTAAACTATAATATTAATTTACTAATCAAATATTCGCTAAAATGTTAACTAAATTAAGGCTATAAACATTAATAAAATAAAAACATATTACAAATTCGTTATACAATTAAATTAAATTAACAGAAAGCAAGTAAGAAAATTTCTAAATGAAATATTACAACAGCATAAATCGTAACAAAAAACAAAAATATTGTCTATCACCTAATTACTTCTTAATGAAAAATAATCATATTTATGTGTCAAATTATTATTATTATTAAACAAAATATATAAAAATGATATGAATACATGAAAAATTAAATTGTATATTTAACAAACAAAAGAGCTGCCAATGTAACAGAAAAAGTGTAAATTCTATATAATAAATAATTCATTGTTAATCAAAAATAGCCATGCTTCATTCTCAAATATTAAATTAAATACAAAAATGGTCTAATTATATAAAAAATTAATTTTTTATCAAACAAACTTATCCAAAAAGCTAACGAGTGAGGTAATCCCCTCGAAAAGAGTATTCCCATTGGAATTTCATTATTTTTTTTTTTGCCAGTTTTGGAAACTGGACATCTCCCCATTGTTTTGGGCCGTAAATTGAAATGCCAACAAAATGTGAATCATTCGATCAGGCCAAACAAAAAACGTCGAAAAAAAAAGTACTGCCATTCAATATAAAGACACAAAAACATTTGGGTATATATATATATATATATACATATATATTTACAGATAAATCCGAGGCGAGTGTGCGGACGGAATAAAAATAAATGAAATTTCATTGTGAGATTTCATTGAACAGCAAAATGCTCAATGAGGGAAATGTATCAAAGTTGGCCCCACGCTGATGTGTGCTTCGGTTTTTTTGGCTTTCATTCGATCCGCAATAAGTTCCTCGAGTGCTTGCTCCCACTGACGTCACAAGTGTCCTAGATTATGGCCGAGTGGCAGAGGTAAAGCGCCGACCTCGAGGTGAAATGTACAATGTATAAACATGAACTCGCAGACGGCCAAAACGCACGTGCAAAATATACATTTGGAAGCCTCGTTCCATTCCGTTCCCAATTCCATTTCCTTTCCTGGAATTTGATGGCTAATTTGTTGAATATTTGAGGCTACATCCTTTCCCCATGCCTGGGGGCCAGCATTTTCATTACATTTTTCTCAATGGCATCCCGATTGACCATTAGACGTCTCAATTTGGTCTCGTACTCCTCGTAGGGCTTATGGTTGTAGGGCTTAGTCATTGGATATATCTTTAGATCAGATATTCTCGGTGATTCTGCTCCGGCTTCTGATAGAGAGCTAGTATCTCGCAGGTTCTGCAAGTGAATTCCATATCCTGATGGAGAGATATCTCTAAAATTCTGCGAGTTAATTCCAGTTCCTGATTGAGAAACATCTCCCCTGTTCTGCAAGTGAATTCCCGCTTCTGATAGAGATATATCCTCCGTGTTCGGCGAGTGAATTTCAGATCCTGGTCGAGAGTTATAACCCTTGTTCTGCGAGTAAATTCCAGATTCTGATGGAGAGATATCTTCCATGTTTTTCGACCGGAATTCAGCTCCAGGTAAAGGAGTAATGTCTTCCCTGTTCTGCGAGTGAATACCAGAGCCTGGTGGAAAGATATAACCCTTTTTTTGATAATGAACTTGCAGATCAATCGGAGTATGGCTTAACCCAGTGTCCAGTTTTTCCCCTAAAGCCATGTTCGGATCGTCCTGATTTTGCCTTTGCTTGTCCTGGTGACACTTTGGCTTCTTGGAACATTTAGTCTTTGGTACAGGCTCATTATCTTCATGGGACTCATCGCATCTTCCCACTTGCTTGGCGTTTTCCAGCTGTGATTCAATATTCTTGACATTGCAGACAATGGCCTGGATGTGTTGATTTAGAGCATCCATTAATCCGGAGATCCTAGCCATAAATTCTGGGCTGTCCTCGTTTTTATCATCCAATCCTGTGTTACTGCAATCATCGACATTGAAATCGACCTCAACCTCGTCATCGTCGTCGGCCGCTACATCGAGATCCTCGCCATCGTCCTCGTCCTTGACAATTTTCTTGCGATTCAGCTTAAAGGCGGGATAGTTCTCAAACCTCACATCGTTGGGATCCTCGGCCGGACAAATTGGTATTCCCATCTGTGAGCTCCGAATCGGATTATAATCTTCAAAGTCGCTGCTTCTTGGATACTTTGACGTTTCGGGATGTTGCTGGTTCAAGGAGTAAACCGGATGCTCCTGCCACATCAGAAAGTTTAGCAGCAAACAGGCGATAATATATATTTTACTTAAAAAAGCCATTGTTGTATATTAGCAATGATCGTAGATGATTTCGAAATATATTTGTTGATATTGTGACACTCCAGAAATGGATATAAGTTCTGACATATTTTGCTTATTTAATGCATGGCACATGACATTAGCATTTAAGTTTTTTTATGCCAAATATTTTCTATTAAAAACGAACTGAAAACTATGTAAGATTCGATATTTTGATCATACGGATTTTAACAAAGCTTTACGTTTAAGAAAAGGGGCTATAAGTCGAAATTTAGCGAAGTATTTTTAGGACAAACGAAACTAATAAACACACATAACTAACCCAAAAATCCATTAAATTAATAGAGGAAAGCTGTTCTAAGTTTTTATAAGGTTAAAAAAACTGCATACCTAATTTAAACTTTTAAGTTCCTAAATTTGTTGCGTAGTTTCGACAATTTTAACGATGTAACCCCTTTTAAGAAACCCTAATAACATTTGTTCCTTTTGTTTTTTTAATATTTTATTAATATTTAAATCAAATTTAAACTGCAAAACTTCAAATATGAGACATTTGACTATTATTTTAATTTTGGTAAAATTTAATTTCAAATTTTGTTCAAATAATATAATTAAATTAATGTTTTCAAAGGCAAACTGAAAACTATACGCCTTTATATATATGTATATGCTCCAAGAAATTACTCAAATATGTCACACTAGTCCTATTTTTGTTTAATATTTGAATATCATTATTATAAATATCACATTTATTTTAAATCATTTATTAAAGGTACTAGTAAATTTGCACCATACCCAAATTGATCAATAATTGATTAATAGATATATGCAAAGCTTTCCCTGCTCACAGATTTAAATTGTCAATTTCAATTTGACTTTTATTTCTCCTCTCCATTCACATTATAGATATATTATACGCACATCCACAGATGCCGCGGCATTGGGCCACGCTAAGCAGTTAAGCTGGCACGCTCAAGTGGCCATGGAGTCCTTCGCCATGCGGTTCCTTTTTCCTCAATGAACCAATGCCGCCCACGCAGCATCATCAACGGAAAATGCCAAACGGAGGGAGGGGAGGACAAAAGGCAGGAAAAATAGGAAAATGCAAAAAAAAAAGAAAGGAAAACTTATCTTCCACAGTTGCGGCAGGACCCTCTATGTGTGTGCGTGCGTGTTGCCCTAGTTCCACACACAGTCCTTTTCTGTGTGGATGCCATGCTCCGTAGAACGTTCGCCTTGTGAATGAAAATCCTTGTTCGCTCTCGCCCGCTCTTTCGGCTCTGTGACGGCATTTTGGGTTTGGGGCTTGGGTTCGGGTTCGGGTCCTGCGGGGATTTTTTTTCCACAACGCTGGACGGTGGTGCGGGGGTTGGGGGGTAATGTCATTCTTGAATTTTCCCCATCTTCGCGCGCGCATGTGTTTTTCCCCTAAGGCCAGCACAAGAAAATCAATGAATGAACATGGAGACACGTATCGCGCGAAGGCAGGATGTGTCTTTATATTTTTCCTCAATGAAAATCACAAGCACTCACACGCCGCTCTCGATGGGCATTACATTTTTGGCAAAGAAAATGCCGCACATTTCCTTTGAATTTTAAGTGCACCGCCACTCTGCCACCTCGCATGTGGCATTTAAGACGCAATTACGTGCCAGAAATAACGTAATGCGATACGGGAGGCACTTGCGAACGGAACTCCGCGAACAACTCAATGGCAGCCACACCGCTGCACTTCTATTAGGTGCTTTTCATTTTTTATTGCTCCCTTTTTTTTAATGCCCATTTTTTTGGTCGTTGCGACACTTTTCAGAAACTGTTGTACGAGTATATATAGTTAGATATATTGTTAACAGCTGAAATCTATATATTTTATGGCTTGGAAAAAAATAATTAATTTGAAAATTTAAAGAGAAACTTGGAGGAATGCTTTGTAAGCTTAAGTGTCTAAAATGTAGTATAAATAATAAATATATATATTTTATATATCTCGCTAAGAACAGTATATATTTTTTTCTAGCTTTATATGCTTACAATTAAGTTAAGACTTCTTAAATGATTTTAGTTGAAAATTATATTAACAACAGGCCAATCTGTCTGCATAATAAAATCTTAAACTCTCATTTTCAACATTTATATTTATATATTCATGTTTTAAAATATTTTGGAGGTCTAAATTTGTATTATAAATAAAAACAAAACAAAATAAAATAAGGTCTTTGAACGAACTTGTTAAAAATTTAGTTACTTTAAGGCCTGGCCTCTGCTCACACAAATATTGTAAGCGTTGCCGCATCAACACTGCTTAAAATCCACTTAATTTTTGTATTCAAAAGCAAAAACATGCAGTAATTTATTTATATATTTAATTATTAAAAAAAAAAATTTAATTTAACTGGCTATTTTTTAATATTATATAATTTAATTTGTAGCAACGTTTAGTTGGCAAAATATGTATATAAACTTAAGTCTCGGCATTTCCCTTTAAAATAAGCCTTGCGCCTCATAAAAACAAACTTATTCTGGAAGAACTTAGTTAACCAAAATCTTAATCTAAATGTAATCTTAATTATCTAAATCTCTATTCTTCTAAAGCCCCTTTTCCGCCTAAGGCTTGCATTTTTAATAGATTTACCTTAAAATCCTTAAATCCTTTCCATTATGTCCTCTAAAGCATTAAGCACACAGCTTACCTTGACTGTTAATTGACCCGCTTCACCAGCTTATCCAATATTAATCGACAGATTCTCCTTGGACACAAAAACGTCCCCTTTTCGCAGCTGTACAATACACATATATATGGCTATGCAAGCTGGAGAGCAGCAGCCCCATTAATGGCACTGGCACTTGACAAAACATTAGCTCGAGGACGAATGCCAGGCAGGGTATACGAGGATATATACCACACACTTGGCCCACTTGAGCCCGGTTGAAGGATACTTGCAGGCAGCATTTGCGTCATTCACAAAACTGAGCTGCGTCTCGTAACTTTGCAGTTGCTGCGGCTGCTGCTGTTGCTGCGACACAATTGTCCTTGGGGTGAACGAACCTCGTTGGCGGATGACCCAGTTTTTTGGACTGCAGGCAGGCAGGCAGGCAGGACTCCCCCATTCATCGGCATCCTTGGCGCGTTCAATGACACACAGTGTGCAGCAGCAGCAGCAACAAGGAGCGGCAGCAGTAGCACCATGTTAGATATGAATGAAAAACGGACCTCTGCGCATGCCAACTAGGTCAATATCCTTTTCACCGATGACGTCACCAGTGACACAGTTAAACCACAAACACAATCACATTTTTTTTTTTCATTTTGTTTTGCATAGCTTAACTTTTTTCCTGTTGTTGCATTTTATTCTAGGTTGGCATTAACAAAAATCGCAGGCAATAAATGGGGGGGATTGGGTCGAGGTTTTTAGGTTTGTGTAAAGAGAGAGTTTTACAAAAAATTTGATTTAAAACCATTATAACAGAGTACTCTTCAAGCGACTACGACTGCGACAAGTACAATGACTGTTGTTTTTTTGTTTTAGAAATGAAACTAAGCTTAAGAAGAAAGGATCCAGATCCTCTTGAGAACGAGGATGAGGACACACCACAAGCGCGCACAGTCTGTAGTTTAATTAGTTTCTTTCACTTTTGTTTTTTGCTTGTACGTTTAAGCTGCTGATAATTTTGGCAATCGAATTTATTTACAAGATCTCAAAGAGCTTTTTCAGTTCCACCATCAGCGACCAGTCGGCCTTGATCAGGTCATCGCGGAAGTAATCCTTGCAGGCATCGATGCTCTGGCGTGAAATCTGTAAAAGAAAAGAGATTGAAAGAATTAATAAAAGAATAAAGGTATTAAAAACTCTTAATATAAATGAAAATATATTTAAATGTAAAAAGAATTACCTAAGTATGATATATCCTTAACATTTAACATTGTAATATCTAAATTCAATTTAAAGTTCATTACTATCAAAAATTATACTTTATTCTAACCAAATTCATTAATTTCAAAACCCCACTTTCCTAATTAAAAACTCACTTAAAGAGAAATCACCATCCTATAACGAAATTGTAATACATTTTATACTTTTTCCATCAGCGTGTGCCTTTAAATGCATATTAATAACACGCCGCGCTACACATAAATCATTTTGCATTATGGATTCAGCTAAAATGTATAATTGGAACGTGCCAATTGTCATATATAACTCCCACCGATTTCTCGGGGCAGCAGGGTTATGAGATTCAGGATGCGGCTGCTCCATCAATCAAGCAACGGGGCGGCACGTGTCGTTGGTGTCTCGACTTCACTGCCTTCCTCCTTCCTCCTCCTCCTCGCTTCAGACCCCCGACATATGGCGCATAACAATTAAAATCATTTTTAACAATATTTTTTCTTCCATCTTTTTTCGTATCCGATTCAGCTTTAGGTTTACTTTATGCCCCGGCAACGCTTTATCGAAGCTATTTTAGTGTCGCCATTTTTTATGGCGCTTTTTTAATGCGTTTTTTAATGCCTCCTCGCGTTTATGGCGACCGACGGCGACGGGAGACGGGAGACGGGGGACTGGAGACTTCCCAGTCTCAAGACCTTTATGAATAGTTCCACTTTCGGACCCCCTAAAAGACCCTTGATAAAGAGGCTCCTTCTTCTTCTTTTGTCTGCTGTCCGCGCATTTATTCCCCCGCTTAATTATTATTTTTATACCCATTCGTAGCTTTATTTTTTTGTATTTTTTTGGCGCATCGCATATTAATTAGGCCCGATCAATGCTTTTGATTATTGGAAACGTATAATATTTATGGTACAAAAGATTTCTCTAAACGATAAGCGGGAATAAAGCCTCTCAAGGAGTCCCCATTTATGGCCCTGCATATTAAAGCGAATGGGCGAGTCTTTTGTACGCTCAACTCTCAAGAGTTGAAGGATATCGGAGGAGTCGTTAAAGGCAGAGCCTGAATTTAAGTAGATATTGATTGGTTATCTATGGAGCTTTATTTTAAAGCCCTTTTGGGCTTGGGATTTGATGTGGCAATAACAAATTCGGTATTATATATCGAGGTTTTAAGGCATAATTGGACTATCGATAGAGTTATCGATGTTATGCTTCGATATGTTTCTATATTTTTAGTTTTTTTAATTTTTGGATTGTTGAAATACCTACAAAGGATTTCTGAGCAATGTATATCGCAATGTATATATATATAAAGACAAAGTCAAAATGATATAAAATTATACTCTGAAATAAATTATTTAATTTATCAATCTATCGATATAATTAAGAAAAAATATATATCTGGTATTTGTTTTTATACCTTATTTACCTATACGCGTTTATACATCTTTAAAAATATTTTATAATTTATACATATTATATATTATAAATAAAGATAAGTATTTTTTGCTTTGCTTTGTTGACTGTTAATCGCTATTTATCGATTACTTGTTGATAGGTCCTGCCTTCAGATTGCCATTCCTAACTTAAAATGCTGATTTTTTATGCCTTCCCCTTGATATAAAATATTTAATAGTATATATAAAGGTAATTTAAGTGTAGTTTCGCTTTGGCAACGGATGATCGACATTAATCGATTACTTATCGATACGCCACCCTTCAGTTTGCCATCTCTAACTTCAAACTTATTTATAACTTCCCCTTGATGAGCTTCCAGCATTCAGATCAAATTTCACAGAATTTTCGCCCACAAACTTGACACACGCATTACAACCTTAATCGGTGCTTTAAAGTTTCGTCAATCCGTTGCAATTTCCACTTGATTAGCTTGCTCCGAAAACCCATTAAGCCCCGACCTAATCCAATCAGTCTCAACTAATTGCTGCTATTTTTAGAACCCCGACACAAGGCCTTGCCCAAAAGCCGCAAGGCCGAAACAACAGTTTGACCTCAGCTTCATTTTCCGAAGGGGGCAGCTGGAGGGTGGGGATTGGGGCTTAGCTTTTCCAAAGGGGTTGAGCTTTGCAATGGGGGTTCTCTCTGCTCCATTTTTGGGTCGCCGAATGCGTCACTGAGCTGATAAAACGGCGAGCACACAAATTAAAGCCGAAAAGAAAAAGAAAGAAGAAAAAAAAAATATAGCCGCAAACGGCGAAAACCGAACCCGCTGCAAAAAGCAAGCACACACACAAACTGGGTCGACATCCGACAGGGAAACTGGGTTACTTCGATGACGATATATACATATGTATACTATATATACCCGCTGAAGGGGTCAACGAACGCCGCCCGGTGTCGCAGCAGCTGCAAGTGCATTGCCGTGGAAGGTGAAACGTGACGTCAGCCCCCAACTCGGGTCAAATGCGGCGGATATATCTGCACGGAGAATGGAGAATGGAGCAGAGGAAGGACACAACCTCCCTTTGCATGCATAAGTAGCGGAGGGGCCATCGGTATCATCAGGTCAGCCATGACATAATACCCTTTCATGGCAGCCAGGTTCTCTCTCGCAAAAGACATTGAGCGCTATAAATAGACGGAGAATGTGTGTAAATTGGGTGGCCATGGATGGGGTGGTGGGCCTTCCATCTTTTGATAGCTTCTAATGGTGTTTACACTGGGAGATAATAAGGAACAACTTTAAGAGGGCAATATAGCAGGTATTTACTAGGGAGAAATATCATATCCGAGAATTACTGATGAAAGTAGCTAGAATAAAACCATTTTTTCGTTGAAGAATATATAATTTTGACATTTTTGTATGCTTATAATTTCCAAGCGAAGCATCGGGGACTTAACAAAGCTTCTAATTGTGTTTACACTGAGGGAAAATAAGGAAAAACTTTAAGAGGGCAATAGAGCAGGTATTTACTTGGGAGAAAATTCAAATTACAGCATACTGATGGGAATAGCTACAAGGAAACAATCCTTTAAATAAGACTTAGGGATTTTTTCGTTGAAGAATTTAAATTTTTGAAGTTTTTATATGCTTATAATTCCCAAGTGAAGAATCTGGGACTTAACAAAGAATTTCATTGACACAGAATTATTCTTAAACTGCTTCTTATAAAAATATCAAGCTATCTATTTAAACAAAATTATATTTAAAAAACTCCTTAAAGAAATATCATATTTGTTTACTTCGAATTCTCAAGTGCAAATTCAGAATCTGCATCTTAAGTAAAAATTTGCCTTTTAAGAATTACTTAGAAAATAAAACTTAAAGTGCTTCTCGTACTAAAAACATAATTATATACCTTTGAATATTTTATAAATTTTTTTTCTATATATTTAAAAAAAAAAAACATTATAGAAATCTGCATCAATAAACCTTATCCTTGTTTTATCAATTTACATTTATTTTCCTTCAGTGCTCGACTTTTATCATTCAATTTTAGAGGCCTAAAAATACATCTATTCATCTTTATTTTTACGCAGCATTAATTGAATAAAACGCGCTCAGAAACACACTCAGAAAACTCAATGGGCAATTAACTGCTGCCTAGACCTCTGACGTCATCGATGGCACCCGCTGATAAGGCGATGAAAAAAAAATATAAAATGAATCGAAAATTAAGTTTGATATCGATTTTGGCTTCCGCAAGTAACCTTCCCCATTCCTCAAGGGCCCTTGACGTCAGCCCGGCAGCGGTAAGTAATTGTTAATCAAATGATTGAATGAAAGGAAGTTCCAAAGACCTTTCAACGCCACTTAGGCCAGTTAAGTCATCCAAGTTCACCCCTGGAACACTTGGCACTTAACTTGGCCATGTAATTTGATAAGCCAGATGGCAGTTGTTGTTGCCTTCCCAAGGTGAGGTGTGAGTGCAAAGAGGCGGTTCAGGTGCACCGCCACTAGCTCCTCACCTTTTCGCCAGCCAGGTGCAATTGACAACTTTTGATTGTTGCTCGCCGCCGCTTCTGCCGTTGAGCTTAAGTGATTTGCACTCGAATTCGTACTGGGAAATAACTTGGGCTTGGTGTTCGCTCAATTAAAGTAAATTGATAGAATAGAAATTAATTAGATGCTTTTCATGACCTTTGATTTACGGTACAGATTCTTTAAGCTATTAACTTTTAATTAAAATAAATGTCAATTTAATTAAGTATTAAAAACGATATATATTTGCTTTAAAAAGTATTTTAGCAATCAATTACTAATACGTCAGAATCGATATATTTATATTTATCAATTGCTAATGACACTATCAATTTCAGAAACAGTTTAATACCAAATCTAACAATAACAAAATCGATATATTTAACAAAAACAAACATCGATTAAAGTTTAAGACCCTAACTGCTCTTAAAACCTATCAAAGGATGTTGTAAAGTACAACAAAAAACCAATAAAAATAGCACCATAAAATCGAGGTTACAATCGCCACACTTCAGATATCTAATCCGTTCATAAATATCTACCGCAGACCCGCTCGAAATATATAGAGAGATATAGAACTGAACGAGTATTATTAACTTCCCCCGACAATGCACTCGAGTTCCAAGTTGATGCTTCCGCTCCCGAATCCTAATGAATTTATTGTCAGCAGTCTGTGTCGACGCTTCTTTTGCTTTTCTAGTCAAGTGGCTTTCCACTTGATATAGTGATTTGGTTCCAACACTCACCTTGCTGACCAGCATGTCATCCGCCTCGAAGTGACGTCCAAACATTTTGGGCGATTCACCGGGAATTGGATCGATTTTGACGCAAATCTCTTGACCCTTGCGCGCCGAATCGATTTGCTTGTGATTCGATTCAATGGAAGTCACGATCCCAATGTCCACAAACTGCAAAAAGAAAATAAAATACAAACGATTAGAGAAATTGTGAAAGTGTTTAGTGGGGCGTATGGGGCGTATGTGTAATATTGCTGCAAATTAGGAAACTAGGGCGGGACTTCCGCATGTCATTCACTGAATCACTGATAAGTTAACTCATTTAATATGCCACAGCCGTAAAATAACTCCACGTTAAGCACCAAAAATAAGAGGTTTGCAAAAAAAAAAAATAATAATAATAGTAAAAGAGAGACAATAAAAAAGTAGAATTACGGCGGTGAGTCTTATCAGCGCATCTGTTGCTAGTTTCATGTGCGGTGACCACTTCCTCAATTCCACTGATAAACTTGTGGGTGGATAGTTGTCTCTATGTACTACACTGCTCTGCTTGTTTTGCCTTTTTCCCATTCATATATTTATATATCTATACTTTATTCTTATTGTACAGAGAGAGGACTGAACTAGATAACACTTAAGACCACAGGCACTGGTAAAAAAATAAATCTTCTATAATTAATACAAGCTTATACACACTCCAAAAATGTTTTCCTAAAATCGCCCTAAAAATTTTACTTTTAGGGTTATTAACTTTAAGCCGTAGAGACTTACAACTTCAGTAATAGCACGTACACATTTTCATTCATTCCCAAATTATTTCGCAACAAGAACTTTAGCCCTGTTTTCTCCCAGTGCCTTTCTGTGCTCCTATCTCCATGGCCTAACAAAGTCATTGAACCAAATTGTAACATGTTTGTTGTCGTAACCCGTTTGCACTCGCCGGCAGCGGCAGCGGCAGCAGAAAACTACAGAAACAACACAGCCATAGCCATAGAGTAGACAGGAAACTGTTGCAAACGTCGCGTTTCCTGTGGGCGCCCGCCCCAATGGCGTCGCTCTGCGCTGCCTGCCCTCCTCCTCCTCGTTCGTTCATCGTATTTCATTCAAACCAAATAAATTATTGAAATTTTTTGTTGGCTCGTTGCTATCGGTGCAAATAGCTACAACACATTTACACACCCCATCGAGGAGGGCAGCATTTGTCACCATTTCCTGTCGTTGATTACTCATACGCCCCGTCGTACTACGTCTTCGTTTGGTTTCTTTTCTTTTGCTTTTTATTTTGTCTTTACTTCTCTTCCTTTCTGGCTCTTCTGGTCTCTTCGTAAAAATGTTCATTAAATGTGTTAATTTATTTCCATTTCCACACAATTTTTTCTTTCAACATTGCGCCGCTGCCTTTTATGAGAGCAACGAAAACAACCCAGCGGGGGATATTTATGATATACAGAATAGATATGGTGCAGAAGGATGGAGAATATGGAATGGGTTGGGAAAGTGCCTGCCAGAGTGGGAAAGTGCAAAAGTGCGAATCTTCTGGGGACCAGCAGGCCCATACCAAAATTCATACGAAATGATGAGCGGGAAAAATTGATGGGCCTGTTGATGCAAGTGGCAAAAATAAGAGAAGAAAACTGACTTGAAAGGAGATAAATTGATGGAAAATTTAATTAAAATTTATAAGAGGGAATTTATGATTAAATTTTGTATCGGTTCTTGTTGAAAATATTTTATTTTGTTTTGAATTTCAACAACTTATTTAAAAAAAAACTAATAAAGACCTAAAACCACATGGTTATTTTTAAAGACAAACAGTGTCTTCTTCGGAAGAGAAATACCTATAAAGTCAAACTTTATTATCAAAAAAACCAATTTAATTTTCTCCTTAAAACCTTAAGAAATATATAAATTAAATACTTTTAAATTAAATTCTAAAATTAACACTTTTAAATTGTCTAAAATCTTAGAATGTTTCATTGAGCACAAACTCTCACTAAGTTTTCCAATTGATTTCAGCCACTTTCATTGAATTAATCCCTCTATATATATGCATAATTTAGAACAACCAAAAATAACCAAAAGAAATCGGATGGGGAATATATATTTTCAGTTTTTCGATGCCAAAGCAAACAAATTCTTTATTGGGCATCGAAGAAAAAATTCGATGACGATGCGGTCGTCTCGTGTCGTCGAGAAACCCAAACAAGTTGACTACGAAAACAACATTTTACATTCCACATTTATTTTTCTTTTCTTTTTTTTCCTGTTCGATTTCGTGTGTGTGTGTGTGTGTGTTTATCTAAAAATATGATTTATATATTTCGTGCAGACCGGATGTCGTCTATTTTCGAAAAAAGCGCTGCCTTGTATGAATGAACGAAAGCAACAACCGAGAAAAACAACAAATCAAAAGCCAACAAAATGAGATTCAAAAACAATTTGGTTTTTGGGTTGTTTTTGTGAAATGTTTGATAGAGAGCAACACGAGAGAGAGACAAACAAATAGATTGTCTGATATCTTCTTTTTTTTTTTTGTTGCTTTTTTTTTGGGCAGCGCAAACATTTTTGTGACACAATTCTCTGATTTTTTTCTTCTTTCTCTCCCTCTCTCTCTCTCTTTTTCTCCAGCCTGGCTGTGTGCTGTTGTCAGCAGGAAACACTAAATTAGTTGACCGTAGAGAGAATTACCCCATATACAGCACAATATATATATATGCACACATTTATATGTGTCAAGCACAGACAAAAATTCGCAACATCCGTCACGGGGGAAAGACTACGACAAAAAAAAGAGAAGCAAGAAGAATAAGCAAGAAAGAAAGAAAGCAAAGCTCAAGTCAAAGGTCCCGACTATGAAATACCTGACCATCGGAAAGACTTGCTTAAAAGTTGCTAAGCTTGACTTTATTTATTAACTATGCCATGTATAGGTTTTGGGAGAGAGATGTGTCAATAATATTAGCGGACAAACGGACAACGGACAAATTAAAAAAGGACAACGGACAGCCAATAACAGACAAGACACAACCGATAACGGACAACTAACTTAAAGTGACGGACAACGGACAAAAGATAACTGAAAACCGATTACGGACAATGGATTACTGACAACAGATTTTAAATACTTTGCAAAAACGTAAGTTTAAATATGAAATAAATCAAGACTATATACACTCCTTTGATTGCTAAATAACGGGTAGTAATATATATATATATAAAGATATATTCATATATATTTCAGGGCTACCAGACTGCGCAGCTGCAACTCTAAGTGGTCTCCAAAACAAAAACAAAAAAAAAAAACAGTAGCAAAATCCACAACATCAATTTCTTTCAATCTCGGCTGCCGGTCTTGGATTCTTCTCTCTCTTTGCAACCAATTCTTCTTCTGCCCCCTCGGGCTGCCGCTCTACGCTTTTCAAATGAATCGAGATTCTCCGCTCGAAAAAGTTGCCTACGTCATGTTTTTCGAGGGAGAGAGAAGAACTTGTCGCTGATTCGAGTGCCCCAGCTCAGCTCAGCTCAGCTCAGATGAGCTTGGTGCCCCCACATTTGAGGAAGCATTTATTTAGTCATCATCATAGCAATCGCTATGAACATGATCACGATCCATCCGTCCACGGACCACCAGATAACCCCACTCAGCAGCTGCCCACAACGAGACCATGGAGGAGGTGGAGTATGGAAAACAACCTGAGGGGAGAGCTGTGATGGCAGACCGAACATGGAGGGAAAACGGAGGAGTAGGTGTGCAGCAGGGTTGGAGAGTTCTATGAAATGTCAGCAGCTCAGATCAGTGTTGGTATATGGTAAGTGCAATGTCTTTATCTAGGAATATATAAAAAATCGAAATATAAAACCCAAAAAGCCATAAAGTAAGCAAACCTATTTCTAAATTATAGGATTTCATTGTAAGAATTTGGTGTGGTATAAAAAGTCATCGAAAGATCAGTGTTGGTAAACCGTATGTAAAGCAAGGCTTTATTCTAGGCAATATTTTGTGCATAAAATACTTCTTTTGAGGGTATTCTGTAAGCCCTAAAGTTACTCCAAAACTGTCCATTAAGGCCTCAGCTCATCTCGTGTCATGCAACGCCCAGCAACATGGCTTTCAACGGCATTAACAATGCCAGCAACACCTACCAAAATAAGCCAGGCCGCACTAAGCCAGCCATTCATCGGGAAGGCCAGAAAAGTTAAGTAAAAAAAAAAAAAAAAACAGAAACAGAAGAAGCTAAAGCAGAAGGCATCAGGCATGGAGCACCGCGCCATATGTCTAGTCATGCTCATTAGCATCTCCAGTATCTGCGGCATTCGCAGCTCCTCCAATCTAGAGTCTCCAATCTTCGCTGCAGTGCAGCGACGCCCACAACGCCCACAATCAACACTCGTAGGAGTAAAGAAAATCTTTCACTCACAGGAAGTTAGTGGGCAACCTCATCATCATCATCGTCAACATCAAAATTAAGGTGAGCAAATGAAACCAAAAATCAGGTGGGTGTTGCCAAGGTGTTAAAGAGCAGCAGCAAGCTTCATTGATTAGAAATGATTAGTAACTTGTTTCTTTTAAAAAGTACTTCTAAAAGTTTAGAGAAAATTCTTCAAGTTAAATAAATAAAAGTGTGATATAATTACACCAGAATTGTTTTGTGTTTTTTAAGGGGTTTTACCCACTACAAGCAATTCATACTTCCATTCATTTCTTGTCTATAAATAATTGTCTCCTCGCGATAAAGATATCACATTTTACAGAATAAAAACCAACCACTCACAGAGAAACCTTTATGAATTGACAGTTTGGTGTTGCCAAGGTGTTTCTATGATTAGAATTGTATCTCTAGTTTGCTATTAACGCTTTAGTTGTGCAGCACTCGAAGGCGAAAATTAAAACTCATTGATTATTGTTTAATTCGTTATTGTGTTTCGCTGGGTTAACGCCGTGCGTTATCGGGCATCGGAAATACTTGATAGATACCCGCCAGCTGCCCATTAATCAGTTATATCAATATAGCGTTTGTTTTCGGGGGAGAGGCAAAATTAATCCAAGTGCAAAACAATCAATTATGAGGCCAAGTGAATGAAATTGAAGCCCCGAACACTTGCGGGCTTTGATGAATACCTTTTGATGAACGTCGTGATAAGAATCGAACCGAAAAAAAAATACACAACAGGTGATAATGCAAGTTCCATTGGACTCTGCTCTGGGAGGAAGTGAATGTGCACAACTCAGGGAGTGGGAATAGGAATATAGTATATATAGTTCAGCAGGTGAGTTATCTTTGACCAAAATACGTATCAAGTTCAATGCCTGACTTAATGGTTATTATTATTTATACTAGCTAGTCGCCTCAAAGGTTCTCCTGCAAGTGATGAAAGCTGACCATAAAATATTATCTCATCGAGGGTTTTCCCCTGGCTTCATACACAAAAAAATAAAATAAAAAACCTCAAGTAGATTCGCAGTTTGTTTGTTCAACGAAAGTGGAGTCAAGTGCCGGAAGCTAGTATTTCACCATCTACTTCAAGTCGCTGTAAACAAATTGTAAATATTTTGCCTAGAAGTTCTATGGAAGTTTTTTGGGAAATATTAAAGGGGAATGATAAATGAAAGAGGCTTTATTTAGTATAAATAATAAAAAACTAACAATTAAAAGAATTTAATGGAAATAATTGAAATTTAACAAAATAATAATACAAGTTAAGATTTTAGTTACAAACATCACAAGATAACAGTCAAGGGTTAAACTTTAGTCAATGAAAGATACTTTTTGAATGTAATTTTAGTTGTTTTTAAATTCTTAAACACACAATAAAATTCTGTTGTAATTATATTATAGCTCTGATTTTTAACTTCAAGAATGTTAAGCAAACTTAAAAAATATCTTTTTATTATAAGTAAAAGAATTCGTTTATACATAAGACATAGTTTAGTCGTGTTTTCGTGCTCTTCGTGGGATATATTTCCTAAAAACTTGACTTGAAAGCCTTTAAAAATGCATTAAAAATATACTTAAAGCATTTTTTCCCCTTTAAATATATTTATTTTATAATTTATAATCAAGAGAACCCTGTAGTTATTAGTTCAACATTTAAACTCCCTTGTTACTTGACCTATACTACCCAAAAACATATTCAGCTTTCTTTTATCTCTGCTATCTGGCAGACTTGTGCTGGTGCCTCCCACAAGATAATCAGCTATCTGATCTGAAACAGTTGTGAATTATTACGACACGACCATAATGTACCCGAAAAGTCAAAATAAACAGAAGCCAAGAGAGAGAGAGAGAGGGGAAACAACATCATTGGGGGCAACCTCAACCTCAACCGAATCTTGCCAGACAATTTGTCAGCCCTTTTCTGCTGCCGGTTTATTGTTCCACTTGGACAATTTTTATTTTTTTTGCGTAGGTGTTACTTGTGTGTGTGTGTTTCCCTGCCTTGGCATTTTTCATTTATTTTATTTTATATTATTTTTTATGGCTTGCAGCAGCAACAGCACCTTCCTTCCTCTCATTTTCGCGATTAAACAAACGTCAATTAAGTATATTTATTTTGGGTGCGCGTGTAAATGAGTGGAAATGGGGAGAGGAAGAAGGCAAAGCTGAAAATAAGAACATTTTTATGCCAGTTTTCCGTTGGTTTTTGTGCAAATTCAGCATTTCCGGCCAAGAAAAACTGAAATGTGACGAAGGCGACCAACTGACCGAGCGAAGCGAAAATAAAACCAAACAGAAAAAAGCAACAACGACGACGTCAATTTCCAAGCCACTAAAAACAAAAGCAAAAGGCAAAAATCACAAAATACAAAAAAAATAATACAAAGAAAGACAGAGAGCGGCGAGTAATTTGCTAATTACGCTAATTTCTTTTGTTGTTGCTGGCCGGTCGCTGGGTCGGTTGGTCGGTCTGCTTTTATTGCAATTGCCATTTGTAATCGCAGCCATTGTTGCTATTTATTTTCGTAGTAAAATAAATACGTACATATATATGTAGATATCAGGCACTCGTAGATACAGATACAGGCAGAGAAAAAGAGGTGTGGAGTGTACAAAAAATATAAACAAATAGAAAAGTTTGTTCCAACTTTTAAATAATATTTTATTGGAAAGTTTAAAAGGATTGAATAGGGTTTGTTGGCATATTTAGCATTATCTTTGCATAAATATACATAAGATACTACTATTATTTGTTATTTCCATGTAATTATTTATCACTTTCTTAACTAAAATATGTTTTAAATATATTCAACTCAAAGAGAGTGGAATTGTTAAAAATAAATTAAGAAAACATTTCTTACTTCTTCTTTGAAATAATCCCCAAGTGGGGACTTCTAGACTTCTTTTCAATACATTTCAACCAAGATTTACTTTTGTTAAGATTTAAATAAACTAATTAACCCCTATTTTTTCTCAGTACATTTACAGATGCAGAGCTAAACAGTGGAGACATAGACGTAGACGAGCTGCACAAGAAAAAAGCGCGTATCTAAGCGGATTTTACTATCTTATCGTTTGCCTGAATGACTCTCCACATGTGTCTGTGTGTCTATCTCTCTCTGTGTGTATCTGTGAGTTCGAGTGTATCCAAGTGTTCGTATTTTATGGCCGTCGAAACACGAAGACCGCCGCCCCCTTCACCACCCGCCAAGCCCCTCCCCATGCCACCACCATCCGATCCGGAATGGCCTAGGCAATAGTCAAGGCAACAACAGGAAATAAGCATTTTTATGAATGAAACGAAAGCGAGGCACACAACAAGCTAACATACAGATAGACAGACACACACAGATACAAACTTATACTAATAGAAATATACACTTACTGTTACCGCTATGTGCAAAATGTTTAGGAAAAAAAAATAATAATAACAACAAAGTGCTAAAACAGTGGCAGTAATAATAGCTCCATAATCAATTTGTGGCAAAGGAAAGTTACTCTTGGGTGGGGAAATCTAATACTAATCATATTTGTTGGTTTGAAGGAAGCTTAGACAATTAATGTTTAGAGAGAATTTGGAAGTATTAAGTGGATAAGTTACTCAGAAGGGAGTACATTTTATTTGGCTATAAAGGAACTTTAACTTAAAATATAATATATATCATGGAAACTTCCTTTACTCTTGACTGAGAAAATGTAATGCTATTATTTTTGGCTTAAAGAAAGCTTAAATAATCAATGAATGCTTTTTTAATTATAATATATTAAGGTATTTGCAACAACTCAGTGGATAAGTTAATCAGAAGTTTAAAACCACAGACTATCTCTTTATGAACTATTCATTTAAGTTTGATAAAATTAAGAGAAACGTTTTTTTTATATTTTGTGTTATTTTGTGACATCAAAATTATGAAAATCTTTGTAAATAATATTAAAACACCTTTAAAGGTTTGCATATATTTTAAATACAAAATTATTTCATCATTATTAATATACTACAATAATATGCAATAATATATTTCTAGTTAACAAAAACAAACACTAATTTTACACCATTTTCCCTTAGCTTTTAAATATTTTCCTGTAAAGTAAGCAACTATATTCTACCTTTTTAGCTGTAACTAAAAACAGTAACTAGAACACGTCATCTACTATGCCAGCTCTCTCCATCTCCTCCCCTTTCCCATCTAACATATTTATTTCCAACTTGTGTTTTGTAGTTTTCATTCATGAGTTTGGGTGATGTTGCTGCCACTATTTCGATATGGTCTGTTTGCTCTATTTTATATTAAAAGCTTTTATTGTGGCTGTGTATCCGATAGATACAGGCAAAAGCACTCACTCACACACACATATACTGAGAGCGAACGCCCACATGTTTTTCCAACTGTTTCCATTATGAAATCTCCTCGGCTGCTCTGTCTGCTTGTCATAATAAGATACAAATGTATCTAGTAGATGGTTTCATTCATGAAATTCCCCCTGTTTTCAGAATTTTTCATTCATAAGAAGAATTTCCGCTGTGCCTCGACTTGGGCACGTCCCGGCCAGGCACACACCTGCCTTGTCATACTATACTCCCTCCTGCCGTACTGTACTCCAAAGACTATATATTTCCTTTGCCGGATCCTGCACTTCCGATGCACTCCGCTTCAGGATCTCTCGTGACTGACTCTCTACCTCCCTCACTCCTGACCTGGGCCAGCTGGCAACCTCAGCACACTTCTGCCATGAGTACATGAGTTCGTTTCCCATCTATCTGTATTTTTCATTCATAAAATTATGGGCTTACACTGGCAGAAAAAATGTAAAAACAATTTTGAATTACTTTTGGGGAGAATTAAAAAATATTTTTAAGGATTTTAAGCAACTAAAACTAATGAGAATTTTATTAAATAAATAGTATAAGGATCATCAAAGGTGATTTTAAGGGATTTTAAGCAAGTTAAACAGTTAAGAACTTTACGAAATTAATAGGTTAAGGATCCTTAAAGCTTCCTTAGCTAAAAATGTATAACATTTTGCTTAAGAAATCATAAGAAAATCCATGAATATTACATTTTAAGGTATTTTTACATGAATATAATTTTTTAAGATACTTTGTTTATGAATATTATTATAAAAATTACATTTTTTCCTCTACTACCTTTCTTTCAGTGCCCCCATTCATTTGTTTTCTACGTGCGGAAGCGTTCACTTCCGTTCTACTTCCGTTTTGCCTCTGCCAGCTGAACGGGGGAAAAAGTAAAAGAAGAAAAAGAAAACAAAATACACTGCAGCTGCCTGCCGACAATCGGCTTCCGCAGCTCTCTTGCCCCGCCCCGGACTCGACTTCTTTTGAATTTAATTACTTGTTCCGGTTCTTAGCGCTGTTTCTATCGCTTCATCGCCACCAACCTCCTTAGCAGTTTCACTCCGCATTATTATTATTATTATTTTACTTCTTCTTCTGGTTCCTGTGTGTTTATGCCCCATGTTGTGGCATTGTTTAAAGTGTTCTTTTGTCGCACACGTATCCGCAAAGCCGATTTGAATTTCGAGACAGCAGCAGCAACCCCAAACTGCAGAGCGAAAGATGACGCAGTTCCGACATCCGTAAGAGGAAGTACACATAGTAAGTGTCCAGGAAATTATCGTTTGTAATCTGAATAGTGAGATACGAGTACTCTTGGCAGGTTCTCAAATTCGGTAAGAGGAGATTCTCTGGGAGAAATGAGAGACTTACTATATGAGCAGCATTTCTGCAGTTTAAATAAATAATTAAATATAAATAAGCAAACATTTTTGATTGAATTTTTCACACTAAAACTTATAGAAACGTTCCCCCTTTCACTTCTCAGAGAATCAGTGAATTCAGCGAAAAGAATCGCGTAGATCCGCTTGCTTTTCATTGAGGCGACAACGGAAGTCATAAGCCATGAAGGCTTAACAATTGAGGCAACTGGCAATATAAAAAATAATACTTAAATCTTGCACTTAAATGCCCAGGCAGGCACTCAGTGGGGGGAATAATAATCAAGAAGAAAATAAGAAGAGAAACAGGGGCAGCGGCGACACCCTTACCTACTTAAACTTAACTCGCAGCCCATAAATTAGGCAAGATCAACAACACGAGAGGGAGGGGATCGAAACGGTCCAAGGCAAACAGCTACTATATAGACATACATGTACATATCATCGCATATATATAAATCGAAAACTGCAAGAGCCCGGAGGCATTTAATTAACAAAAACCAGCAGTAGCTGCGCCTCGAATGAGCTTTCATTTCCGCCACAGCCGCAAACACTTGAGGCATGAATGAAAATATTAAAAGATATCGATCGCCCGGATCGCCGTCGACCGTTCCTCTCCATTCGATCTCCAGCTCCCGGGGGCTGCTGCAACCGAAAACTCTTTCTGCCACCAGATTTCTGGTTTCTCTGCGGTTTGCTCGGGTTCGGGGTTTCGGGGTTTGGGGTTTGGGTTTTGGGTCTGGTTAAATGGCAACAAACAGGCCACAAAATAATATCTGTATACACATATGCAAGACGATCTTGCAAGTGATCTGCCAGAGTCGGAGTCCCCTTGGCTTTAAAGACTGTCTTTAGGCGGTTGGCAGAGTTGTGCCATTTACAGTAGAGATTCGAGGGGTTTTTTGGAATAAAAATATGAAATAACCGAAGATTAAATGTTGTTTATTTAAAGATAAAATAGAAGTAGAAATGTACCTTTAATTTACTTATCAAATATTAATGGCTCCCTTCTGTATAAATGAAAATATTATATTAAATAAAAGAGAAACTTAACCAGAAGTTAACTGGATAATCTGCACTTTTAATATGTCTTTAAAGGTCCGAAGATGATGAATCTCATTGAAGTTACTCCTAATTTACTCTTTAGAAACTCTATTATATTTCTTCTCTTCTGAATTCTCTATTCTTTATTTAAAATCTAGAAAATATTCATTGTAGAAGCTCGACTGTAGTTGTAGCCATAGACTTTTACCCCTATA
>VNJS01009615.1:0-17834 GCA_008042575.1 Drosophila watanabei | reverse complement strand
TTTGTCGCTGATGAAGTTGTATTATTTATCGCAAAAGTGATTTTTCGCACTTTCCGCGTGTCTTTGGCTGTCTGCCTACCTCTTCTTTCTTACGAAAAGGTGTGGAAAGGGAATGAAAAAGAGAATATGGTGGGAAGGAGGGTGTAATAGGGTAAAGGGAGGTTTATAATATATTTAAAAAATATATATTATAGAAATAGGAAGTTTTTAGGGGTGAATACACAATTAATAATAACATTTTTTTTATTATTGATTGTATATTTAATTTGTAACTTAAGATATAGTATTATTCTTCCTTTCTGGAAATATTATATAATTTTTAGATTAATTTGAAGGCTAGAACCCCTTTTTAAATATATATTTTCAAGGCACTTCGGCTTCTTTTATATGAAATTTAAAGGAAGTCGAGGAGCCTTGATAATTTAAAGCTTGTAAAAATTTACGAATCACAGAAAAAATTCCATAAATTCCAAAACCAATGATCTTTGTAAGTCCCACTTTTGACAACCATAACTTCAGGAAATAATTGAAATTTTGAGGAATATAAAAGACCAAACCAAACTCATAACTCCCATCGATTGCATTATCTCCCGTTCGATCTCCAAATTTAGGATGCACATGTGTTCCTCCGACGACTCCTTTTCGAAACATATCATGTTGCCCTACAAATCGATTGGGGGCGTAACTCCTAGATGAGTTTTTAGGGGTTGCCAGTTGAGTATTTTCACAGAAATTCGAAACCGCGCAAAGTCAATGAACCAAAACAAACGAAAACAAAAGGGGAGACAAAGAAAACAAATACAATAGGAAATCAACAACAACACAGAATAAAAAAGGCAACAAAATATACAGAAAATGCACAACAATTTGACATCTGTTTCAGCGCCAGAGAAAAAGGAGTAAAAAGTGAGCGAGGACAAAAAGGATGTCACGTAGATTGACTTGTACAGCGCGAGGACGAAACTCAACTTTAACTCGGCAGCCACTCGAAACTCTTCAGCGAAAGAATAAAATTCCTTCGGAGTTCGTGTGACAAATGCCAAGGGTTAATGAGATCCCTGCTTGGGTTCGCTTTCCGAAATTCAGAGTTGTGTTAATTATCATCAGCGACGACGAGCGGGAGTTTAAACGCTTCATTAGACAAAAAGATACAAAGAACTGGAAAAGCAGAAAAGCGAGGGGTGAAAGCGATACCGATACCGAAACATATTTAGTGAAAAATATCAAATTACCAAAAACAAAACCGGGAGTCTTAACGGGAATGGATTTTGTAGAGCAACAGAGGGGTCTGAAAAAATATAAAAAGGGGAATAATATTAGGCATTCAATTAGTCACTTTTAACATGGGTGAGAGATTGTTTCTGACTTGCTGGAGATTAAGAGTTGGAAGATACTTTTCATAGATACTTTTGAAACTGATTTGGTTCCTGGAAATTACAAGCGAGATTTATCAATATTTTTTTGGAGTATTTTTTGGTTTATCTGCAATGCAAAATTCCTTTCCCTTCAACACTTCCCAGAACTCCTTTCCCTAATGACTTTTATTGTTAAACTCTTTTTGCCAAGATATTTACTTACAGTTCATATTTTTCCTAAGAAACCCGTTCAAGATCATTAATATGCATTGTATACTTTTGAAAAATGATTATTCAACATGCTCGAACTTTAATTGTCGAAAAGTCCAGAGTCCACAGCAGCCCCTGGCTGCCCTTAATATGCAGCCACAAAAATTATGCTAAATTATTCATTTATATTAATTAACTCAAAAGCTAAAGACGAAGCCACAAGACGAGATGTTCCAAGCTTCAGTTTTTGGCATGTGAAATGATTGATCGATCGATCTGGCAAAGAAACCTGCAGATGAATCATTCGAAAGCGGAGAAGTGACTCATTTCCGAATGACAAACATTATCGAAAATGGGAATCGGGATCGTAAAAATGCAATTGACAGAGAGGAATATGCCGGGTTAAAGGTCATTCTAAGACTTCTTCCCGTTTTACGACTTCCAAAACAAAAACCTTAAAGGGAAAATGCCGCCTCGAGTAGCGCCCCCTCATAAACCATAAAAATGCGTAATCTATGACCACTTGACACGCATTAAACAAAGGCAAAACATTTATATATTTTTTTATAAACATTTCCTACTTTATTGAAATATTTTACTTTGGGGTTCTGAAAGATCTCTCTGGGCGGCAGAATTAAAGCCAGCGATAAGAAACACAATCCCCAAATTAAAACTGAAACCGAAACCGAAGCTCACATCATAGTTTTTTATGAATTCATGTACGGCTTCCGTCACACGACTAACTCAAATCATAAAAAAAACGGAGAGTACAACAAAGAAAGAAGTTTTTTCGTTCCGCCAAAAAATATAGGAAGCTATCAAAAAAACTAAAAAAATTGGGGGAGCTACATTGTCAAAATCACGTGCGTGAAACTCTTTTTTTCGGGACTTGTAAATTTATTTCGTCATATTTACAGCCAGAGTTCTTGTTAGGCAGCTTTTCATGGCATTTTCCCTATGTTTTCCCCTTCGAAATAACAACTTTGTGATCAAATTCGGACAAAGAACATAACAATTGTTGGTAATAAAATGTTTGCGGAAATGTATTTGCAAATATTAACAACTGAAGGTAATAAAAACAATAATGAAACCATTGAATATGTAAGATTAATCTTTAAAAAGAAAAGGAGTTAGGATTCGCCTTTATATATAAAGGAAAGCAAAAAGCATATAAATAAGGTAATGTTATAATATACTTTCTTTTTAAGTTCAATAATAAAAGACTTTTCACAAAGAGTATTGCAATTTCCGTTTCCATTTAAATTCAATTATCACCTCTGGTTGGATTTTTTCCTTAACAACAACGCCTGCTGACACATGAAATTATTGTATAAAATTCACGCTGGTCTAGGTTTTTTTGCTACAAAAAATAAAATAAATATAAAAAGTATAACCAACTTCCATCGGTCGAAATAATTTCAGGGCGCGACTCCTGATTAAAGGATGTCCATTAAATATTCATGTAAATGTCAATTTAAAGCTACTGCCTCCCCCTCTCCCTGATGGGTTATGGAACGGTTGAGTGGCGACTTTTTTGTTGTCCCGGCTTCGGTCTGCATTATTATTGATATTGAGCCCATGAATCCCCAATGAAAGGCTGCCCTTGTCCCTTACTTTCCTTTTTGAACTGTGCCGACGCTCAGGAAAGGGTGGGTGGAAAATATGGGGGTTTTTTGGGTGTTTTTTGGGTGTTTTTTGGGTGCTTTTTGGGGGGGTTTTTGGGAAACGTATAAATAACAATAGATTTATTGCAAACAATACATGAAATGCATTCGAATAGGGCTTTGATATAAGGCTTTGCTTGGGTTCTTTTTATGAGTTGTCTACGAATAACTTTAATCGAAGTTTTGGGAAGCTTTAATATTGATTAAATAACACAATTTTGATACAGAAAGATGAAGAATATAAAAGAGAATAGTAGTTAAATATTTACTTTAATTCATTTTGAACTATTTTTCAAACATTTTCCTTAAGAACGATGTTAAATTTATATTTTTAGAGTAGTCTCTTTCAATTGTTACAACATACTTAAAATTAAATGTTAACCCTTTAAGTGTTAACCCTAAATATAGCCTTCAAAACTCGGCAACACTGTCGCAAAGAAAAAAGCAATACCAAATGTCAAATCCCTTTTTATTCTTGCCAAAAAAAGGTCTGCCGTTTGTAGCTCAGTTTTCTTCAAAAACTCTGTTTCTTCTGGGATAAAAATAAAAGAAATAACCAAGATAATGTCCTCATCTGATCAAGGCGACGATGACTTTGGCTCACCGCCAGCAGAACCCATGGAAGCCACTGAGGTCGCCTTCGAGATGTTTCAAGTTCAGCCTGAGGACGCCTTCGAGCAGTTCCTCGAAAAACCAGAGGAAGCTTCTAGCTCCTCACCCTCGTCCTCGGAGAGTAATGCCATTGGGTTTGACGATTTCCTGAATACGATGGATCTGCCGGCGGAGCTGAAGACCCTCGAGGAGGTCACTCCTCGGAGCCCGGAAATGCGGGAGGAGGTGAAGAACATACACAAAATGGTGGCCGAAATGTATGTGGGCGATGCGGACCTAGACAAGATCCAGCAGGAGAGGGAGGTCCTCAAGACTCCGCCGCATCCCACGGGCGTATCCCTGCTGGGCTGTCCCTTTGTGCTGAAGCTCTACCTGGCCGCCAGCAGTGAAGGCATCTCCATGCTCAACTGGTCGCGGAATGGCCGCCAGCTGGTGGTGAACTATGAGGCCCTGCAGGATCACCTCACCGCCGGCAGTCGGATCTTTCGATGTCGAAGTGTTAAGCAATTTACCGGAAAGCTAAAGACGGAGGGCTTTGCCAGGATCCATAAGGAGGAGGTGTACGGACCAGTGCCAGCGATAGTCACCTTGAAACCCATGTTGCTTTACTACCAGCAACCCGAGTTTGTGAGGGGCGACCTGGACAGCCTGCAGAAGCTGATGGAGGAGAGCCTGCTCTTGGAGAAGTATTACCCGGAGGGTGCACAGTATGGCAAGGAATCTGAGGAAGATGAGGATGTCGACAAGGTGGAGGAGCACCTGGAGTTCAGTGTGCCGCTCTACCAGCCCTCAAAGAGTCACATCGAGCGCATGCAGCAGCGCGGCGACAAGTGCTGCTCCACTATCTCCGGTCGCTCGCCCATCCAGGAGGCACGCTGCCGCTTCCGCACTCTGCTGAACCACCTGGCCACCACCAAGGTGCTTCAGGCCAGCGCCCATCTCAACCGGAGCACCTCAACGAAGAAGGTCCGTCCCTGGGACTTTCCCACCTTCACAAGTTCCTCTATAAAGTTTGTGCGGCCCCACGATTCCGTCATCACTCTGGATGCTCACAAGCCGCCGCCGGAATATGCTGGCTTCTATGGCCAGGTGTCACCTACGAAGGTCAACAATTTCTTTGCGGAATATCTGCCGCGTTATGGCAACAAGACCACCGGCTACAAGGACATTGTCCTGGAGACTACCCATAAGCCGAGCAATTTCCAGCAGAACCTGCCGATAGGCCTGGCTTCCTCCGATAGCGAGGACAATGATCCCGATGATGTCCAGCCACCCGCCTCACCCGCTGGCCAGGACTCGGACATGGACTGCATGCCCTCCACATCGGCAGCGGCAGCCATGAGGAGCAAGAGGAGCTCAGACTCGGTGGACGATCAGGATCTGGAGGAGGCCATGCAGGAGCTGTGTGGCGGATCGACAGCTCTCAAGGAGAATGCATCCTTGGGCAGCCGTGGCAGGCCCAAGATCCCGAAAGCCACGTCCCGCAAGCGTCGCGCCAAGAGCTTTGATTCCTGTTCCAGCGACAACGAAGCTGAATTCAGTCTGAAGGCCAAGAGACGCAGGAAGGACACGGTGAAGGACAATGATGAACAAGAAGTACTTCCCAAGAAACGAGGCCCAAAACCAAAGGCCAAAAATATAAAGGGGACTTCCCGCAAGCGTTATGCCAGCCCAAATAAAGACGAGGAGAGTCCTCCAAGGAAGAGAGCAAAGAAAGGTGTCCAGGACTCTAGGATGGCGAAGAACAAACAATTGGAAGACTTGGAGGTGGATGAGTTCCTTGTGAAGAAGAAATCAGGTCAGAAGAAGAAGCAACTGCCTGAAACTGATGAGGAAAACGAATTCGAGGAGGAAGAAAACGAGGAGCCTTCACAGGACGAGGCTGAGTACGCCGAAGAAGACGAGTACCTAGAAGATGAGATCGCCCAAGAAGACGAGCAGCCAGAAGACGATGAGCAGCCGGAAGATGATGATCAGCCAGAAGAAGACCAGACCGCCGAAGAAGACGATCATCCTCAAGAAGAGCTCCGTGAAGAAGAATATTATACAGAAGAGTATCCAGAGGATGAGCAACCAGAAGAAGAGCAACCAGTAGAAGAGCACTCAGAAGGAGAACACCCAGAAGAAGATAACCCGGAAGAAGACGAACAGTCCGAAGGGGATATGAATGTAGATGGGAACCAGGAAGCCGAAGTGGACGAGGACATTGAAGAAGATTTGGACACCGAAGAAGACGAGGACGTTGAAGAAGACAAGGAAGCCAAAGATGAGGACGTCGAGGAAGATGAAAATGCCAAAGAAGACGAGGAAGCCGAAGAAGACGAGGACAATGAAGAAGAAGAGGACGATGAAGAAGATGCCGAAGATAATGAGGAGGACGATGACGATGATGATTATAGCGTTCAGTACCGGGCTGCTCCACAGGAACCGGAAAAGCCGCGTCGCTATCATCTTCGCAACTCTATGCGGAAGTCTAACTAAAATGAACTTGGGTTTCTATAACCTAACTCTTGGGATATGTTTTATAAAAAACTTTAACTACGTCTAAACAATGAAGAAAGCCAGAGAATAATTTACATCATTTACGTGTTCATGTTAATACTGAGATTTCAAGGAGTTTTGTTTAAAGGAAAGACCTTACATTTATAAATTCTTCTCCATAATAAATAATACCTAGAGCTTTCACAGTCTCACCAACACCTCTTGACCCAAGACCCCTCCATCTCTTGTTGTATCTTTTATTTATTCAACTTTAAAACTTCAAAAGCCATTCCTTGGTACATTTACCATCTTCGGCGTATCTAAAACCCGGCCATTATAATAACTTTTGTTTGGTTTTCTCTTGGCTGATGCCATTGGCATTGGACATATGGGCAATTAAATCGCTTATCGCCCTTTGATCTCTCACGCCCTCGGCCTGGCCCATTACCGGGGCCAATCAAAAGTGTAATATCATCGGGAAATATCTTACCAATAAAGACCGGCACCCACGCGGGGGCCAAAAAGAGCAGCGAGAAGAGCCAGACGGGGGCACAATCAGTCGGATGTTTACAAGTTTTATGAGCCACCAAATAACAAGATGAACATCAGGCAACCGAAAACGAAACCAGAATCAGAAAAAAACGAAACTTAAACGATGCCTTGACTCTGGGCTTGGGTTTCGGGGATTCGATTCGCAATTCGCCTTTGGATTCTCTTTTTTAAATATAACTCAGCGTGAGCCGAGACACGATTTTTATCGTCTTTAATTTGCTTTTTATTTGATATCATATTTCAAGGCGGACCTCGTCTGAGGTGCCCTGCCAAAAAGAGATCTTTTCTTGCTTTTTTTTTTGAGGGTAAGAACTTTAAGTCAAGACGTCATAATGTCATAAAAATGTCACATACTTTTAATAACTTTATGACAGCTACAAAATCATAAACAAAATGCCCTGACAGCCACACACACACAACGAGCAGAGGATGCTGCGGCTGGGATCTCTTTTGGGAGTCATCATAATGAGATGTGTCATGTTTTGCCTTCCGAGAAATGTTTCTCGTTGGCCTTTCTGGCTTCTGCCGCGATTGAACAGCGTCTAGAGTTGTTTTTTTGAGGCAGAACTAAATCCTGTCGGCGCCCCCCAAGAGTCTCAATTATAAACATGACAGAATGATTATTAAATTTGATGTTTAAATGATGATGAGAAATGTCGGAGGATTATAGATTTAGCTGGGAAAGTATAAAAAAATTGAAGTATATTAATGAGTTAAATAAGTATCTTAGTATCTAATTTCCAAGATCTATTAGTAAAGGTTAGAAGGTAATCACACTCCTCCTCTGAAGTACAAACACACCTCTTCTCCTTAGTTTCAACGCATAAATTCGCTTGGCGAGAGAATAAAATTATGGCTTATAAAGTCGGGACTTTGCCTGCATTATAATGAGGATTTCTGTTGTATCTTTTTTTTGTAGCTCTCGCAAACCCTCAGCTGGCTGAGTTATTAAATGCCAAGTTATTTGTCGTTTAGCTGGAAATTCATGCAGGTCGGCGGCAGTACTTTAACTTTAACTTCTTCGTTTCGTTTCGTTTTCTCTGGCTTTTGTTTCGGGGACTTTGGGACTGCTTTATGGATGTGAGTAGGAAATCTTTACGAGTTTCTGCTGGTGAGACAAATTTATTGGCAAGGCATAAATGTATCTGGCGTTTTACTTTTTCCCCGTTTGGCATTAATATCGTAGGTCGTAAAGTTTTTTAATGGTGCTTATAGCCGTTTGCTGGAAACTATTTACATATGCAACTCGATGGTTTATGGAACGCATAAAAATCTTTCCCTGTGGGAAAATGCTTAAGGGAATAAGGTGTTGACGATTTTAAGGGGTTCTTTCTAAAGTTTATAGTTCAATCCCTAATTGGCATTATCATAGATCAAAAGATACATATTTAACCCATTTATTATGATAGAAATTCAGTTTAAACTCGAAACTCAGCTTAACTCCCATTGAAACTTAATTTGCCATTTTCCCTTCGACTAAATAATTTGTTGTACACATTTGTTAAAAACTTTACGCTTATCTTTAATGCCTTCTCCTAACAAAAACCAACTTTATAAATAAGCCAATACAGCGATTCCCTCTCTCTCTCTTTCTGGTTGTATGTGTAAAACTTGCTCCTGTGAGTTTGGCGTGTCCTTGGGCTTTCTTTCAGGTAGAGCAGAGTTATTTTGTGATTGCACAAATGCAAAATGCATAACAATCACAATTGCACCAAAAATATTTCCCCAGCAAATTGGGATTTATATGCACGAGAATGGAGGGAAAGATATGGCTTCGTTCCTCCTCGCCGAAAAACTTTCCTCGAAGGAGCTAAAAGTGGCTTTTGCTTTGCTTTACCTTCAAGTGGTGTAACCCAGTTTCGAATTGCTTTTTTATTTGCCAATCTGCAGGACTGCAGTTAAGGATGTGGTTATGGATATGCAGATGCCGTTGCAGATGCTCCCCCGGGGGGAATTCCAAGTAGTTTATGCAACATTTGGCTAAAATCTAACCCAAAAAGTTGCCGCAAACTTTTGATCGATGGTGAAATTGCCGGGCAATTAGGTAAATACATTGGGGAAAAGACTTTAAAATAAATAAAATGTGTGCAAATATTTTATAGGAAATATTATTTAGATATGTATTTATATGAGGAATAAAGGAAATAACACTACAGAAGATAAGAGCAAAATGTAGACACAACTTTAGTTTGATATCTTTCAAGTTTAGAAATTAATTTAAATATAAATAATTAAAATCAATTTAAATATTATTTAAAAAACATTCCAGTTAATAATCCTCCTCGGGATATGGCATACAGTGACAGGCTCCTGGAGTATTCGCTCTCAGCCAGCGCAGATACTGGTTCACTCGGGTATATACTCCCGGGGACTTGGGTCTGGCACAACCAGCTCCCCAGGACACTATTCCCGCCAGCTGATATTGTCCTGGTTGCTCGTCAAAGGTGGTTTGCAGGGGACCACCACTATCCCCACCACAGGCATCCTTGCCTCCCTCTGAGATATAGCCAGCACACATCATATTATCCGTGATTTGTCCTGGCTTGTAAGTAGTATTATTCCGACAGTCCGATTGAGGTATAACCAAGACTTGGACTTCCTTAAATGAATTAATGAATTGAATTTAAATATTTAGTTATCAAGGAATCTGTAGCATTTACCCTCAAAGTATCACTGGCCGAACCTCCCTCCTTCTGAGCTCCCCAGCCCGTTACCACTGCCAGTTCGTGATCAAAGCTGTGACCCTGAATGGGCAGACAAATGGGTCTTATGCGGCGATTCTCCATGTCCACCGGTCGCTCCAGCCTCAGAATAGCTATATCATTGTCAAAACTCCTTGGATTATAGAGCTCATGGACCTTAACTCTCGTGACATATCGCTGAATAACAACAACATCTTCATTGGGATGACTGCGGTTGTGTTCTAAGAATCGTAGAGTAAGGAGCTCTGGAGGCACTCCCTCCACACAATGGCCAGCTGTCAAGACATAGAGATCATTGATCAAGGATCCCGAGCAATAGAATCTATCGTGTATAAGGATAACTGCCATCCAGGGATATTGGTGAACTCTAGTCTCCTCACCGCCCACAATTTTGTTCAGAGTATTGATGAAACCACAGCGACAGGTCACGCAATATCTGTCCATGGGAAAACTAGGCACTGGTGAATATGTTGGTGAAGTTATTGGTGCTGTTGTTGAACTTGTATTTAAAGATATTAACGAAGATGTTGTAGAAGTTGTTGCCGGAGTTGTTGCTGAAGATGTTGGTGAATTAATGGGAGTTGTTGCTGAAGTTGTTGTGGATTTTCTTGTGGTAATTTCAGTTGGTGATGTTGTGCTCGTACTCCCAGGTGGTGGTAAAAATATCGAACTTATCCATTCGAAAAAATTCCCCTGCAAGGGTCGAACTCTCTTGGCTGCTGTCATTGAACCAAAAACACAGAGAATGACACAGAAAACAGCGATCAACAGCTGGAGCTTCTTCATCTTCCTGGCACTTTCTACAACTAAACTGGAAACTCTTACGGATCATCCGTTTTAAAGCTGATTTCACATTTACAAATCCACTCTGCCTGGTAATCACGTTTTGATTCTATCAACAAACCAGCCGGCTGGCTGTGCAACTTTTCATTTTGGCAACACCACACACATTTTCCGGGCTGTCGCACAAATGAATTCATGAAATGTTTGCCCCAGCAAAGTGTAAATGCCTGCCAGGTTAACTAACTAATTCTGGGTAAACGGGAAGGATATTTGCTGAGGGGTTTTCACAGAAGATTGCACTTTTCATGAATGTCAAATTGAATGTGGGGCTTTAATGAGGTTAGAGATTTGAATTAAATTTGAAGAAGAATGTTTAAGAATTTTTGAATGATGGAATTTATATAACAAACTCTTATGCAAACCACATTTTATTAAATAATTTCAAGCTTCTAACCAACTTTCCCATCGATTTTCCTTAATCACCACACAATTCCCCTAATTGACAACTGTTAATACAAGTTTCCACATCAACTTTTCCAACTATTTATCCAATATTATGCAAATCAGACGCCCAATAAGGCTCCAATCAAGAGTTGACACTCCGCCACAAAGCTGGCAAGTTTTCCCCCACCAACTTTTCCCCACCGATTTTCTGATTTTCCCCCCTTGTATGTGTGTGTGTGTGTTTCGTAAGCTGGCACAATAATCTGTAATAGGCTTAGGCATGAAATATTGACGCTTAGTGACCGCTTAGTGGATGCCAAATGACTAAGTAACGTCATCTTGGTGGAAAAACTCCCCAAACTCCCAGGACACCCAACTCCTTCAACTGTAATTAGAAGAGCTCTGAAAATTAGTGAAAGCATTTTCATAACAATTTTCCCCTGGTGTATGTGTGTGTGTGTGTGTCTACATTTATTTGTGGAAAACTAAGCCGCTTATGGGACTGAGACTGTGCGGCAAGCTTTTGCGACTTTGACTAATTGAATTTGGTCTATATATTGGGGTATATCCAATGAAGCATGGCTTTAACCCCAGCACACGACTGCAATTTGGATGGTTACACCCACATATGGGCAGGGACACTGAAAGAAATGGGATAAGATGTCATTTTAAAATGATTTATAAGTTGAAATATTTGTGTGGAATTAAATGGAGTGAACATTGCAAGGGAAATATATTTATTCATTTATTTCATTCCCCAGTATTTTTTTAAATACTTCTTAAAGGCTTCTGTATAAACTTAATTTATAAAATTTAATTTGAAATATATCTCTCCTTCTGTACACTTCATGAAGTTGGGTTATATATAATTTAAAGATGACTTTTAACCTGTAATAAATTTTGAGGAATCAAAAGAATGAATTAACATTGTGATGCAAATATTTTTAATATTTTCTGGTACTGGTTTTTTTATTTAAAATATTTCTTTAAGGTTTCTGTATCATCTTAGACTTTAAAATTGAATTTAAAATATATTTCTCTTTCTGTACACTTCATGCTTCAACGCCTAAATGGTAGCATTTTACTCCAGTTACATTTTATAGACTAAAGAACTTGGGAGTGTATTTTCCGGGGCATGGAGTCAATGCTACTGCCAGCACATCCAGTAAATTGTCCAATTATAAAACTGCGTAGGCCAGGTAGCAGTTGCCAGTTGAAAAACCAGACCAGGAGAAGACTGCAAGACCAGAAGCCAAGTGTCCAAGGGGGAAACTGGAGACGCATCATCCACATGTTTCTGTCACTTTTGATAGTCGCTCTCCTCTCGCTTAATTGATATTTATGGAAATGGTTCTCTGCCGGAAAGTGGAGCGCATGTGGGGAGATTTACAAGCCACAACATTGAACTTCATTCCTCCGCTCATTAGAGAGAGTGGGAGACACAAACACACACAGAGAGTCTCGAGAGATACGAGCTGGAACTAGAGCTGAAACTGGAAAAACAATGCTGCAGAAGTAATCCACTGACCCACAACTGCAGCCAAGAAAAAGGCAGCTGGATAGCTGTGGCAGTGGCTTTTGTCCAGCTGGAAATATATGGCTTAATTGTGGCCAAGTAATAAACATGTCTCGGAGTGGGTACAAAGTTTTTCGGAAGTTTCTAGGCAAAAGAAAACCAATTAAAATGGCCAAGAGAGGCAAAAGTCAGAAATTAGAGGCAGAGTTTGAAGTGGTTAGGAAAAAAACATAAGGCACCTGGAATTAGTTTTAACAAATACTTCCGAACTATAATTAACATGTTTGAGTTAATTAATAAGTAGAGGGAATTTTTATTTATTTAAAAGATTAAAATTAGAAAAATCCTTGTAAACATTAAGGCCTCGCGCACACTATCGCATGAAGAGGAAGCTGACGGCTGAAGCTTAAACTCCCGTTATAAGCTTGCAGAAACAAACACACTACTCTCTATAAAAGTGCGCACACCTCTCAGTGTGGTGGTTTAATAATTAAACCCAGCAATTACCCAATTCATAGTTCCCTTTCACATTTTTTTGTGGCTTCAAAAATATGTATCTTTATCTCCAATGAGAACCGAATGTTTCGCCTTGCGTAGGCCCAGTGTGAACATGATTTAAAGGCAAGTGCCAGTAAATAAAATATATTTATGCACACACACAATATCCGTGGACTTTACTTAGTTGTCGAACATGAGCTCTTTGGCCGCTATCGCGACAGCATCAAGCTTTAAAATCCGCAGCTTACAAAACAGCAGGCAAATGCAGCCAAAACACACATTCCACACACACCACCGACGGCTACAGCGACGGCTTTTAATTAAAAGCAACATTTTCACAGGCCGCAGAACAAGCTTATTAACAGTTAACCCAAGCCACTAAAAATATGTTGGAAATAAGGGGTTAAGAGAGGGGAAAAAAGGAAAAACAACGACTGTCAATTGATAAACAAGTCAACTGTCACTTAGGCCCAACATTGATAGCGACTCTGCGTTAATCAGGCAAAGTGTCCAAGTCCGAGTTCGAGTTCGAGTTGGAGTCAGAGTCCGAGTCCGAGTCCTGCCCCGAGGACCGGATCCCAGCTCCCCAGCTCCAACTCCAACTCCAACTCCTTCTGGTTAAAAAAACTCCACTTGTTGCCGGCTGGCGGCTGATGGCGATAAGCAGCGACACATGTCACAAGATTTTTCAGTCCGAGTCTCAGCATCAGCCTCCGCCTCTTCTCTTTCGTTTTTCTCTTATATATTTTTTTATTTTAATCAAAAGTGGAAATTAAACGCGGCTAATGAAGATTTTAATTGCGTGCAACAAGCAACGTTGCAGTTGCATGTGGGCCTTGTATATCTATAAAAGAAATATGTACATATGTGCAGCACATAAACTTGCAACTTAGGATTTACATGATCAGCATTTGTTGGCAACACGCAATGCCCGAACGAACCAGAGAGAGAGAGAGCCCCATCAACTTTGGCTAAGCTGATTATGACAGTTTTACAAGGGGACAGTGGGCTTAAAACAAGGAATGGGAATTTATGGGTATGAGAGAAAAAAATGAAAAGAGAGTGCTGGTCTTAGCTTGTCAGCTTTTTAAGCCTGTGACTCTCTCAGTATTGAATCGAGAGGGTCATAGTTATGGTCTCTATTAGGGAAGAGCTTTTAAGGAAGGTATTTGTATTTACTAGAATTAATGGAGAGTCTTAAGAGAACCTTTGGTTATTTGAAAATAATAAAATAAATACTTAGGAACTGCAGAATTTTATTAAAATTAAACAGCCATTAAATAAACGTATACTTTTTAACTAAAAATTTATAGTAGAAGGAGGAAAATGGTGAGATATTATTTTAATATCAATAAAAACTATTTTAATAGTATTAAAAATATTTATTTTAATTTTAAAATTAGAAAAGAAGACGAAAATTGATAAAGAGTTATACTTTAAACTTGTTTTATATGGGTTTCAGCTTGAATTCTCTGCAATTTCAGGGATAAATTAATATAAATATTTCACACGGCCTTTAAAAGCTCAAATTAAAATCTTTAAAAATTAAAAATCGTTCCTTATTGACATTCTAATTTTTTATTTCATTCTCTTTTACCTTATAACTCCCCTATATAACATACCCCCAAAACCCGCGATATCAACCAGTTAAAGAGCAATTGATTGCTCAAAAAACAGACATATCAAAATCCTTTTGTCAGTCACCCAATTTACATAGAGCAGGCTTCTACCCCGCAACTTCCTTCCTCTCTCAGTTTCCTTTCCACCTCAAAGCCACCGGGGGGAAAAACGAAAAGAAAATGTGAAAAATGTCACGCTTCATTTGCTTTAACCGTTCAAACGGACACCTGGCCCGAAAGGTAACCTACAAAGGAGAGAGAAGAGGAGAGAAAGAGAGACCAGAGATGATAGTAGGGACTGAGGAAAAACACGGCACACAAATTCCATGAGAGACGTGGACACAAATCGAATCAGACAGATCGATTAGGCATACAAATGTGCAATTAGAAGTGGAAAGTTCACTTTGTCCATTCTGTAGGGATGGATATATATGGTCTATATATGTATAGTTACCCTTTGCCCAATTAGGCGTTACAAATTGTTGGCTAGATGTCCGAATCGGAATCGAAATCGGAACTGGAAGCGGATATAGAGACCCATCGAGCCATGTAAAAGAGATGAAAGCCGCTCTATATATTTCCCCCGTTTTCAGCTTCAATTAATTGAATTAAATTTTGTGAGTAATTTCCTTTTCTCTCTCTTTTTTTTGTAATTTACGCGCCATTCGGTTAACCAAATATGTCTGACGCTGGCCACAAATTTCAATAATTACCGACAGTTTTTAATTATCCCGCCGAGGGGGCGGAGCAGTTCACTGACCAGCAAATAGTTTGGAACAGCATTTAATTATTATTTATGATTGTTTAGCGCAGTTCTGTGTGGAAATTGATTTATGCGGTTTTATCGTGTGTTTGCTGCGTGTGTCCGGTCAAGTTTATTAATTTGTTAAAGCCAGCAGCGATTTCACACAGAAAAGCCCACTCTCTGGCAACCCAACACCCACTTTTTTTCCAGGGGGCATTATACAGTATGTGGGCCTCTCTGTCATGTCGCCTGCCCATTACAATTACATATTAATTAATAACAATTTTCTTGCACTTTATGGGGGGGAAAGGGGAATCATTGGTGTTGAAGCGTGTAAGCTATAATTAACAAAAATTCGATGCTGCAATTATTGTTTATGTTCTTTGAATAGCAAGAGTTGAGGAGAAGGGGGAGAATATTTTTTAATTAAAAGGTTTTTAAAGAATTTATCTTGTAAATTTTAAATGTTAAATTTAGTAGTAAAATGTAGATTTTATTTAAGTTCATAATTTAATTCTTTTCTGTACAAGTAAACTCCGTAGAAGTTTATTTATTGGCATAAATAATTTAACAAGATAATTAAAATTTCTCCTCTTATAAAATCCTTATTAAAACACCAAAGAATAATGCCTTTTTTCAGTATAAATAATTTTTTAATAAATACTTTTAGAACCGTATTATAATAGTTCTTTTAATTCCCACTTTGTGGTGATATTTTCCAGCAAATACCTATAATTACAAACCCCTAAAATATCTCTTAAATAACCATTATTTTAAAACAAAACCCGTTATGCTAATAAACTTCACATTTCAAGAGCCACATCAGATGTGATTTAAATACAATCTCCTCTTAATTTGGGTTAATTTCAAGAAAATGCAAACATTTCCTGCTTTCTCTGTTGAATTTTCTCTCCGTTTCCCCCTGAAACCCTGCCTCAGTCTTAACCCACTGACGACTGACGACGACAATGCAAACAGAGCGCGACAGCAAAGCAAACTCAATGAGCAACGCCTGCGTGAAAAATGCAAATCAATTCAATTAAAAAAGAACAAGAGCAACCAACCACTAAGGCAGCAACAATTGCCAGGACGCATAGCATGGCCGCCGGGCAAAACATACGATACGATCCTCTATGCCACAAAGAAAATACAAAAAGAAAAAGAAAACGAAACGAAACACGCTCCATAAAGATCCGCAAGACAACAAACAGCAACAACACATGCCACAAAAGTGTTGCAGTTACAAGAATTTTAATCAAGCGTTTAACACTAAACGCGCCACAAGTCGCAGGCAGGCAAAAGGCGAAGGCGAAGGCGACGGCAACAGCGACGGCGACCGAAGGCTGCGGCTGCGCAGACGCATAAACAATTTTCAAATTGTTGTTGTTTTGTTGTTCCTGTATTGTTGTTTTTATTGTTGCTTTTGTTGCTGGTTGGTGTTGTGTCTGCCTTGCAGCCTTTATTGGCATTGTGCTGCCGCCGCCGCCGCCTGTTGTTGCTGTTGTGCATAAATTAACTTGCCGCTTGTCTAGGCCCGGCAGCCAACATCAACTTCTACTGCAACAGGCACCGAAAAAAATGCATATTTGGGATTGATTTTCAGGGAACTTAACAATTTGTTAATTAAAATATTAATATAAATTTAAGAAATATATTATATCAACCCTATAGGCTTAATATCCGGGAATTCCCTTTATCTGCAAATTTATCAAGCAAGTAAATAAATATTTGGAAATTTTAAAGAATATATCTTGTACATTTTTCATTACAATTAAATATTTGTATGCCGCAAAGTAAATTAGTAATATTTTAATTCGATTTAATATCGCAAATTGTGCGCTTAACATACATTTTAAACCCATAACTTCAGGTTACTGCGCGTAAAAGCCACATATTCCAATTAAGAAATATATATTTAGGAACTTTTCTAAATATAAATCCGTATTTCCTTATATAATAAAAAAAAGCTTCCCTGTTTTTATAAGTAAGAAACCATTCACTAATTTATTTAAAGATTATCAAAAAACAAAAAAGGAAGCTAACTTCTGGAAGCCAATGTTTATGTATCCTTGGATGAAAATGCATTAAATTCAATTCGTAAAGCTTTTCTATGCTAGTTTTTTTTTTAGGTTTATAAATCAGCATTAAAAATTAAAGATTCTAAAAATTTTTAATTTTACTAAATTGTTTAAAATTTTGAAATAAATGGCCAAAAAATGTCACAAAAATGTATATGTTTTAAATTTGCTTTAAAAGTATGCAGATTCGGTTTTCTAATAAAAACTAACACATAACTGCTCCAATTTAAAATTAATTCCTTAATTATGATTATTTTTTGTCTTCAAATAACCAAGTTTTTCTCTGTAACATTTCCCATCCGAAATTCCTCGCCGTGTAACAGTTTTCGGCTTGACTTTGGCTTTCCTTCGCCTTGTTTCCTCCTCTTTTCCTTTCGTTTTGGACAAATTTAAATTTGCATGACAGACGCACATTGATCATATTGGCGGGTTAAAGGCAGACGGCGGCTGCGGCACAAGGGGGTTAAGGAACATGCCACAACGAGCCCCAACTGTGCCAAAAGGAGTCGCTCATTTTCATTTTCAGTTTCATTCAATTCAATGCGGTTTCTTTTCGCTGCCTGCCTGCCTTCCTT
>VNJS01009610.1:0-11622 GCA_008042575.1 Drosophila watanabei | reverse complement strand
CGTCTGTCCGTTTCTACGCAAACTAGTCCCTCAGTTTTAAAGCTATCTTAATGAAACTTTGCAGATATTCTTCTGTATACTCTCACTACTATATAAGTCGGAACGAGCCGGATCAGACGACTATATCATATAGCTGCCATACAACCGATCCGTAAATTTGTTGAAAAAAAATTATAACTTCACTGTTTTTTAACATATCTTGTTTAACTCTCGGTTATGAGCTTTCTATATTGTTTCAGATTTTTAGATTTAATTTTATAAAAATCGAACTACTATATCATATAGCTGCCATAGGAACGGTCGTGAAATTTTCAGAAAAAAAATTATAGCTTTGTCAGTTTTCAACATAATTTGTTCTACTTTGAGATACTTGTATTTCATATTTTTTCAGAATTTTGTTGTAAATTTCATGAGAATCGGACGACTATATCATATAGCTGCCATACAAACGATCGGTAAATGTGGAGGTAAAGTACATTTTACTTTACATGTAAAAATGTGAAAAAATGTAAAAAAATGTAAAACTGTAAAAATTTTATGTATATGAAAGAAGTTCATATTATATTATGTATATTGGGATAGATTATAATTTATACAGTTGGAATCTGCAAGGGTATACAAACTTCGGCGTGCCGAAGTTAGCTTCCTTTCTTGTTTTTAGAGTAGAATTGGATCAAAAATATTTTCAGTTTATGTAAAAATAAAACTGTAAAATCCTATGAAAGGACATTTGAAGTCCATTTCAAATAAGGTTGGTCAATGCTTTTTTTCGATTCCCCAAATTGCGCGGACTATAAGCTCAAGAGGTGGAGACTGAGCGCCAAGGGGCAAGGATACTCTTTTGGTTTCTATCTGCGAGTGGCACCAAAACAAAAAAAAAAGAAAAAAGGGAAAAACCAAGGTGGAAATTAAAGGGGAGAGGGGAGAAACGGAACCCGGGCCTGGTGGTAATTGACGCCCACAAAAAAAGAGGCGGAACAACTGGGCGGCGGGTGGTGGGCCGTGGGTGTTGGGTGCTGAATGGAAAATGCTGAAAATGCTGCTGGCGATTGGGCTGCTGCTGCTTTGGCAAACCGTGTAAACCAACCGCATCCCAACCCATCGCATCCGAATCCCACTCCCACTCGCACTCGCACTCCCACTCTTACTCCCAATCCCAATCCGAATCCGAATCCCAGCCTGCTGCTGCCATCAGTCGACGCAGTCAAGTGTGCAACACTTTGGGGGCATTCGCAGCATGCGCGGCAACTTTGCATCCCGCCTGCTCCCATTCCGTGCCTTCCCGCTTTTAATTTCTGTGCGAGCGGAGCTCAGAGTCGAGTTGAGTCGAGTCACTCACTCAGTCAGTTAAGTTTCCTGCCCCAGCAATTATATCATTTCCCCGATGCCAAGTGGCTCCGCCACCGCGCGGAGTCTCGTTTCATTCGTGCGTGAACGAATTTAAGCTAATTTGCACATTTTTCATATTTTATATGAATTAGTTGGGCCTCTGATTCGGTGTCTGTGCCAGTAACTAAACACTGACAGAAAAAACAAATTAATTAATTAAACTTCGAGTTTAAATGTAAGAATTACTTAAGAATATTACTTACCTATCAATCAATTTAATGTATTATAAGTTAAGAACATAAAATAAAAAAGTTTCGTTTATTCCCCACTTGGAACTCTATGAGATTTTCTTCAACTGTTTGTTAGCTAATGAATTATATATTAAATGTAAAGGTTTTCATTTATGTTTCCCTCTGAATTAAGACCCAATTATGTGCTCCACCAGTAGGAAATAAATCAATAAATAACAATTGATTTCAATTGCTTTTTCTCAACTGTATCTCTTTCACCGCCCAATCTGGCTTCCTTTCAAGTGCCGCTGCTTACGTTACCAAGATCGCAAAAATGTGGCATTCCCACTGTGCACTTGCCAACTGAAGCGTTGTTGATGAGTTCGATCAGGAAGCGGAATAGGGATCAGGCTATCCCACGCAGCCTGGCGGATTTTCATTTAATAGCAATTAAAACCCAATTCAAATAGCAACAGCGGGCATTTTTCAGCTAATAACTTCATTAACTCGTTGTTAACTGGTTAAGCTGAAATGGTGGAAAGCACGTCAGGTTCCAGGTGGTTAGGGATAAGGTGAGAGCTACACATTACAGCTAATTATGTGAACATTACTTGCGAGCTTAGTGTCAAAGTAAAGGAAATATAGATATAGAAACATATATGCTTATGGAAATGTCTACAGTTCCCTACCCTCTTTTCGCTCCCGAATATGCTGATGTTGGTCTTATTAATTCTATTTAGCGTTAAAACATTTTAACATTTATGTTATATTTTCTTATAGAATTTAAATATATATCAAATATACTATTAAATAACTTTATATATTCATAATTATATACAGGATCTTCGGAATGTCTCTTTGCCTTAATCCAAGTTGAATTCAGCTGCCATTTAGTGTGACCATAGTTTGCTGTCGATGCAATACAGGATGTTCTTACATTCAAGTATGGTAAGTGTATTTATTACATTTTAACAGAACATAAAGTATTTTTTAGTAAAGCGAGTAAATGTTGTAGTATTACGAGTAATAATAGACTCGCCCTAAAGTTAAGGTTAATAAGACGACGCATTATATCCTGAATTCCTATGCACTTTACAACCAAATGTGTTGCAAGGCATTACAGTAATCACCAATAAAAATCGATTTTTAGTTAATTTGCTGAGAATTTTATTTGGCAAGAGTTACTTTTACTAAATTTTATTTTATTAAAACGAGTGAATCAAATTTGTGACTCACGCTCGCACATGCACGCGACACGCTCGCCTCGCTTCTTGCCGGCCCACGTGTGGTATGAGTAATGACTTTGAAGGGCAAAGGAAAGCAGGGAAACCGCAGGCGGAAAGCCTTTAAGTGTCCTTTAATTTATGTTGATGTTTAGGTTTTTAAAATATTCCAAGAGATGTGTTTTTGAATTAACCAATTTTAACAAGTGTTTCATCATTATAAAGATAGAACAAATAGTTTTCATATAAGCATTTGAGTATATATTAATGGATGAGTGATGCTTTCCTCTTTCTGAAATGTTATGTGTTTGCATTTTTTATATGTAAAAGTGAAAGCTTTCTGGGTAAGGGAATGTTTTGCTTCTTCAGATTAAAAATCGAAATATAAAACTATTAAACCCACACAACAAAACAATAATCCAACTTAAAATTTATATAAAACAAGAAGCATACCCTTGAATTTTGCTTTTGGATCATTGAGAAACAATTGGGGAAAAAACTGAGAGACCAGTTGGCCTAAAAACGGAGTGACGGACTTGGCTATATCGCCTCGGCTGTTGTTATTCTAATCGTCATTGTATGTTATGTTATATATAATTCTGTAACATAGGTTAAATCCTAACACAACAAACTAAAAAACGCAAATTTAGTTTCATTCTATTACATTAACATTTATTAATGAGTATATTTAACTAAAGTTTAACTCATATCGATTTTATATGTAATTTTCCCAATATTTTTGCCTTGAAGCTGGGTATTTTTACGAGTGCTTTGTGGTCAATAGCTTACCTTCAGTACCTTCTGGCCACCAAAGTTCTGTTCTTGTGTCCATGGCCAGCAGGAGCACACAGAGTTGGCAATGTAATTTCCTGGACCCCTTCCACAGACAACACAGAGAAGTACTGCAGCAGCGCAGGACTACTACTCACCATCGTGTGTCGGGGTTAAAGTGAACAATTGCAAAGCGAAAATGAAATTTCAGTTTACGAAATCATTAAATTTCCAACGCAAATGGAAAGTGCCAAAAAGCCGACTTCCCCTGGGCTAATAGGTTACTTAGTTCGCCTGGCTCCCTCAAGGCCCAAGGAGAGGAGCTCAACTCGACTCGCCTCCTGTTTGATTCCTCGCAATATGCACTGAAAGTGGGTAACTTTTTTTCGGAGGTAGGGGGCCACAGGAAGTCCAAGTTCGAAGGTCAGGGTGATAGATAGGAGCTGGAAGTGGGCGTCAATGTTAATGGCTGGCACGTAGTTCGGTTTCGGGGGAAAGGGAGGCACTCACTCACTTACTCCCGTAAGTTGAAAAGGATCCTCCTGGTGCCACCAGTTTACTTAATACACTTTTCTATTCGACATCGCCTTTTTACATATTTAATGAAATTATTTTCAACAATTTATAATTGCCAGGGGCACGGGCGAGATGCTGCTGCTGGCCACCTGGAGTCTTCGGGACCTTCGTCCTGCCAGCATCCTTGGCAGCGTTTAGTTAAATGCGCCCCAGGGAGCGTTTTGCCGGCAAACAAATTATTATAAAGATATACACCAAAATATGTAGATATATTTCTATACGTAGGTCGTCGGAATAATTAGATGTAGTATCCCGAGTTCAGGCAGGGATACTGAATAATGAATCCAGGATCTGTATACCGCATCCTGGCGCCAGGGGGCCAGTTAAGCTGGAACCCTGAACGATAAACAATCTAACTTATAAGCCCCTGCATCTAATAATACGAAGAGGTCCTGCCAAAGCGGTAACGCCAACGAAGACAAGGACATTCCCCCGCCGAATAATTTCCAGTGGGAATTTGCCAAATGAAGTATAAATATTTGCGTAAGAACTTGTGTAAATTGAGGGCGGAGGTGAGTTTTTGAAGAGGATAGTTGGAAATGAGAAGCTTCTGTTATGGTTGATTAAAAGGTTAAGGTGGAAAAAATTCAGCCTCTTATTGAATCTGTAATTTATCCTGAAAATTTTTTAATAATTTCATTTCCATTTGGATAATTGTAGGGAACTTTGTAAACTAATGCTTACTATAATATACTATACAATGCTGTATCCTTGTTACATTCTTCCTCAAGTCGGTGAATGTTCCCCTATCTCTTTGAGGTTTTATAAGGATTTATTTTATATTTATCTATAATTATTTTGTGCATACTTGCTTACAATCATTAGCAATGTCTGTTTAGAAATACAACAAAAAATCAGACCCTACCGATAAATAAAGACATTTGTTTGTATGTTTGAGTATTTTTGGCTTGGCATATGCCCATAAATAGATCCATAAATAAATCATACTTGCCGTTTGGACCCGGGAACCTTCTGGCTTTCGATTTGGCACGTAATTCACCAATTTGGTGAGTGGCTGAAAAAAGGCTTTTGAATTTTTAATTGGACAGGCATTCGTGCGTGCCCCTCCTGGTTTCGGCGTAAATGCTGTAATGATAACAATTTGGTATATCCTCGACCTACGTACATATATCCCTTTTGTTGGGCTTGTCGGCTGCTTATCATTTGACAGATGCAAAAGAGGAGAAGAGAGGAGAGGAGAGGAGAACCCTTATCAAATGTGAGGGACGTCACATTATATTGAGCCGAAATCAGTTTGCAGCACAACACGCGTGACGGGGGGAAAAGGCCAGAACAAACACGGAATGGAAAATCTATTTCGTATTTACCCATTTTCCTTGTCACATTTAACCAAGCAAAGTCCTGATGAGGGGATCGGGTTAGGGATTGTGTAAGGGCTTAGTACTGAGGCTGAGGAGCTCTCCTTGTTTATTAAACTTGAATGACCCACACACTCACACTCACACTCACGAACAATAGGCCATCAATCAAACTTGGCTAATAATGCGAATATTTGCAACCTCAACTCCTTCAAACAAATAATTGGCGCGGCCCGTGTGTCCTTTGACATTCATTAAAATAGTTGATGCGCGGTTTACACTCCAATTTAATTGGATACGGTTCCGGGAAGGATGGATTCCATTCCTGGGTACCCTTAATTACTGAATACATTAGCTTACCACCCAACACCCGAAGATTATGATATTTTCTGCCGGGCATGTTATTTTTTTTAAATATTTTTTTCTTTTGTTTTTTGATAATTCAGCAAAAGTGGACAGCCCGCGGGGCACAAGGTGGGGCATTGCTGGGATGCCTCCAAAAGATGCACAAAAGCCTCTGCCTGCAGCATCCAGCTCATGAATATTCATATTCCACCGAGGGCACTGAGCGAATTTTAACCATGATTTTATTTTGAGGAACGTTTTGTTCCCGATTTTAAATGATTTCCAAGTGTTCCTTAGTCTAATACTGTCTAAATAGCATAGAACTTGTATTACCAAGATGAGTAACGCCATAAAACTCTCTCACTCTTTTTGGACTCGAATTTTTTTGTGCTGACTTTGGATACATGCTCTCCTGAAATTTTGTTTAGAGGCCAAAGAGAAAGAGAGAGAGCCACAGCCAGGCACTGCCTGAGTGCACACGTATTTCCTAGCATTCTAGATCTGTACGCACTCACACTTTCTTCATCTGTTGGAAAAGCCTTTTAATCTTCGAATTAAAATCTCCCAACTCCCAACTTTTTGCTAACTAAAAAGAGGTGAATTAAGAAAAATGCTGGAATATGTATGGGCGTTATGTATCTTGTTATTACAAGGTGTTTTGACTGGATGGAGTTTGAACTGGATAAGTACCATAATTATTTTAAAAATGACTTCATTTCATGTTTCATTTCAACTGAAGTCCTTTTAAAGTCAAACAATCTTATGGAGTTATATTGCACATAATTTCGCACTTGGGTATTTCTCTCAGTGTCGCTCAGCACACAAAGTGCGCCGGCAGCAACGGCATTAGCAACATCTCTAACAGCAGCCCAAGCAACAAAAACAACAACAACAACACCAACAACAACAAGGACAACAGTAAGGGTAATGGTAACGGTGTGCAAATGCATGTCCGTGCAGGACGATGTGCCTGTGTGCGTGCTATTAGTAGCTGTCACTCGTTACACGTACATATATGTACATATGTACATACGTGATGTACATACATACTGAATTCATTTTTTGTTGCGGCTGCTTTTTTGTCCTTACTCCTTAAGAGCCCACCCCCCTTCCCCTTTCCCATCCCCATACACACACATCTACTCAGTGGGCCTGTCGTCATGTTTTTGCAGAGCGTTTCATTCTTTTTGTTTGTTTATATTCTTTGTTATATGTTTTTTTCCCCCTTTTAATTTTGTTGCCGCCACTGTTTACTATAAAATTAGCATATGAAAGAGTTGAAAACACTGCACACACCAGCCAACCAGCGAGTGGAAGGAGCTTACATAGGTAGACCGAGAAGTAAAACTAAAAAGCAAGAAAGGAAGCTAACTTCAGCAGGCCGAAGTTCTTGTATACCCTTGCAGATGCCAATTGAATCATTAGTAATCTATCCATATATAATATATAATAATATATATATATATACATAATAATATAATATAATATTCAAAATATTTTTAATTGGTTACATTTTTTTACATTTTTACAAGTGCTCATATTTCAGAGGAGATAAAAATATGTTGAAAACTAACAAAGTTAAAATTCTTTCTATTAATTATTGGTCCTATAACAGCTATTTGATATACATAGTTGTTTGATTTGTTTGCGTAGAAAGGAACAGACAGACGGACATGGCTAAATCGACTCGGCTGTTGATGCTAATCAAGAATGTATGTATAACTTTATAGGGTCGGAGTTGATTCCTTCACTGCGAACATTGTAAACATTGAACTAAACATTATAATACCATGCAAGGGTATAAAAAGGGTGCGAAATAATTTTTATACACATTTTTTTATAACACAATATTCACGAGGTTTTCAGTTAAAAATTCTCTTATTCGAAAAAGTATCTCTATTTAGAAGACACCAAAAACGGGTGCTACTGGAAACCTAAATAGGTCTAGGAGACACACATATTGTCAAATCTTAAGTTTCTAAACTGAACTATATTCTGATTTTGTAAACTAAATATTTATTAGCCAAGCGAGGCCGGAAATCATTTTAAAGAGTCTTTGAAATCCATTTGCAACAACAACTTTTAACAAAATACATTGAAACAAGATTTTTGTGAAAAATTCTGTAAAATATTTCAGCTTTTTTCTGTCACTTTAGTTTAATACAAGTTGTTTTTCATTAAGATGACACTGCACATAATAATATCTTTTAGTAAGAATTAAAAAAATCACTGAGATTAAAGAAAACCGGGTAAAACAACGTAGAAACCACAATCCATTTATTTCAATAAACACACACTAGAACATTCTCCAGAAGCAACTTCACATATCGGATTAACAAAAAAAAAAGAAAGGTTATACGTATTTCATCATTTGTTGCGCCTACGAGAAGCAGTGACAACTATTCGCCTTGCACTGGCCAATCCAGTGACCTTGGCGCTTGCAGTATCCATGGCACTGGGGGTGGTGTGGGTGGTAGCGCGACAGCTGCTGGCATAGAAGCGGATCCGCCAGGACGTGACGCACCTTGATGGAGACTATGCCCGGCGGCTTGGCGACAGCCTCCTCCCCGGTCCCGGTGTCCAAGTCGTTGGCATCGGGCTCCGGACTATCCACCTCGGAGGGTCTCGCCTCGCCCAGGCCGGGCAGCAAGGCGGCAAGGATTAAGCAGACTAGTAGCAGCAGCAGCTTCATCGCGCTTGTCGTCTTCGTCTCTCTGGCAAACAAACGACTGAATGCGCAGTTCCCACCACGTCGCCCTTCCGGGCCAAATCTCCAACCATTCTCGCCTACCGATGAGATGATGCTACCGCCGCCTTATCTGCCCCTGTTCCAGCCCCAAGGTCAAAGCTCAGCTCTAATCACCATTGATGCTGGCCTCGGTCTCTGCCTCGGATTCGGATTCGGATTTGGATTTAGATTGAGTCTGGCCATGGCCAGGCGGCCGCATAAGAATATAGGGTGACGATTGCCACTGGGGCGAGCTCACTTATCAGCTTTTCGTTGCAGCTTGAACTCTGAAATTCTCAACTGGTTCTGCTCAATTTAAATCATGTTTAAGTTATCACTACATTAATTGATTTTTCTTTTTATACCTTGGTAGGGTATTATAAATTTAGTCAGAAAAATAATTATAACTGTACCATTTTTTAACATATCTTCATCTACCCAAATATATTTTGAAATAACATACAAAATGTTTACCGTATGCTTTTTCAAAATATCATATTTAATTTTGTAAAAATCGGACTATTATAGCATATAGCTGCCCTAGGAACAATCGGTATATGTAGAGATAATGGGAAACTCTAAATATTATGGACATGAAAGTGTATTTATATAATCCATAACTTATTAGATATGGATATTATTATTATGAATTATTAATAATATTAATTTTAATAATATTTCAATCTGCAAGGGCATAAAAACTTCGGCGTGCCAAAGTTAGCTTCCTTTCTTGTTTATAGATTGTTGTTAAATAAAATCTTAGACATTTATAAAACAAAAGAGTTAAGATCCATTCATAAAATAACAATTGCCAAGTTTTTAAAGCCAAAACTTTATAATATATACTATATAATAAAAGTATAATATAATTTTTATTAGTATAGTCATTAAACATTGACAAGCTAAAATAATTGCATTTATTGCAAAATGTTTTATATTTTCTTAGGGGGTAAAAAAACAAAAGATACTGTCTTTTTCAAAATGTAGTTTAGCTTGGAGATTTTTTTCTTTTTCTTTTAAAAGAAATTAAAAATATTATTCTTCTACTTCATTTAAATTTAATAAAAAACTCGCCCAATAAAAAATCAATATTCTTTCTAGGGTTATATACTCAAATTATGTATAAATCTGTTTTTTCTTTTTTTTTTTAATATCGAAACAAAACTCTTCTAATAAAAAAAAATAATTGCAGTACTGGGCTCGCGTTTGTTTTTTAATATGCAAGCAATGCGTATACGTAATGTTACGTATACGTTGGGTGCCTTCTGCTAATATATCAAAACTGGTTTTTCAAAAATAAAAAAAAAAATAAATAATAAAAGAAAAGAATAACAAAAATATGCGTTTATGTAATATTACGATACGATATAACGTCGCGTTCCCTATGGGATATATTAGAAATTCAAATATTTTCATATACAAATATGTACAAAAAAAATTACTTTAAGCCAATACTTTGGAACCCATTTGCGAATGTTTTCCTTACAGGCATTTTAAAGTGTTTAGGGAAGTATTATAATAATATATAAATATAATTTATATAAAATTTTTATTATAATTATTTTATATCGGTGGGTACAAGTATATATGCATATTTTATTCTTTTATATGCCTGCCTGAATAAAGATTTCTTTCATTTGCATTAAGTACGTCTGATTAGCAGTGCTTTTATTTTTCTTATTTCTTAAGTAGAAAATATAATTTTCAGAATCCAGGATGCCCAAACAGCTGATCAATCGCTGTTTTCTATATTTTTGTTAATTTTGTGTCCTTGTTGTCCTTCTGGGATTACCAATCTGCCTCACCCACCAAGTCCTTGAACACGTAGTCCTTTCCGTTGAGGTGCATCACTCCGTTGCTGAGTTCCAACTTCCACTTTTCGCGATAATGGGACACCTTGTTGTATTGGCAAGCGACAAAGTTGTCCGACTCGAACATATCGTCTTTGGTGGCATCGCCCTCGGAGAGGTCGTCGCCGCTGTGCAGAGACTCGTCTTCGCTAGCCTCTGCCTCTGCCATCTCATCTTTGATCTCGTCATCCTCTTCCTCCGAGGTTTCTTCCTTGATTGATGGCATGCCACCATCAAGTTGCTTGGCATGGCCCACTGTAACGAATCGCCACACTAATAAAAATATTCCAGGCAAGTTGTTGCCTCGAGATCTAAGCGCACGCAAGATATTTGTCCGGCTTCGGCTCGTCGGCTACGGGGGTGATGGTCTTGCTTAGATCTCGGGATGCCTTTACATAATTTTAACTTCGATATTTGCGTGCTACAACAAGCTAAAACCGGGATAGAGATACACACACAATAAAAAGGCTAAAAGGGAAGATAAAAGGGTATTCTCTCTTGTCGGCTGCTCTCCTTGGTTAGCTCTCCTGGTGTCCTGGAGGCTCTAGTTCGCCCACCCTGCCAATGGTCGCTCCTACCCTCAGCGCTAAATAGCCTGAGCGACCCCTTCTATAAGCGCTACCCCATACTACAAAACAATGCTAGCTGCGGCCACTTTTAAACTTCTTCAAAACATTATAAAATTTTATTACGAGCTAACAAAATCATTTCTTAAAACAAATAATAAACATAGAAAATAAATATGTGTGACATGCATTAGTTTAACATGGATAAATAAGGTATATAAATAAGCTTACAATAAAAATAGCAAATAAATAATTTTAAGAAATATTTTTATGATTTTAACATGATTTTTATTTTTGGCAAACAAGAAAAACGGGCAATTTAATTGGGGATTTTAACTCGTGTGTCTTTCGTTAAACTAAAATTTGATTTTAAACGTTTGATATAAAAACAAGAAAATCAAACATTATAAAAAAGCTCTTTGCTCAAGGTGCATTGAGCGCAATTGCCTTTTGTCTTTACTCTTTTTTTTTTCTCTCTTCTTAAACCTTCATATCCCCCTTTCGTTTAGTTCGACTTAACAATATTTTTATTTTCTTTTTTAGCGGATCATTTTATTTAAAAAAAAACTTCTTGTTGATTTAAATGCAAGAATATGTGTTAACAACACTCACCACCTTTTTCACATCCCTCGATGAAAGCGCTTTCTTCGGTGACGTGGTATCTGAAAGGGTGAAAAGAAGAAAA
>VNJS01009607.1:0-15732 GCA_008042575.1 Drosophila watanabei | reverse complement strand
ATATATATATCCAAGTGTGCCGCCAGAGACTACTGTTCTGTCAAAGGTGTCAGACGTTTTATTGCCTTTGTGGACGACCTGTTGAAAAGTTCATGGTCACGATGTGCGGAGTGTCTGCAGACGGACTTTGAAGATGCTGCCACTCCTTAGATCTTGGGATAAAAGCACTTTATGTGATTTGCAAGGGAATTATTCAATTAAAAGGTGTCATAATAATTAAAGATATAAATGTGATATAGCTGAACTTTTGATGGTGGAAAAACTTTCTTAATTTCGAGAAGTTTGCATAATAGAACCATGACCAGGACCTCGATTGGCTGGAATGTACTGTTCGTACTCGTACTCGCACTCATCTATATGGGCTTGTCCAGCCGCTTGAGGTTGTTTTGTATCCCAAGTTTAATTAAATTTCTGGCATACGACATCAGCAATCAAGCACTGGCAACATGGCACCGTCACCGGCCCCGGTCACCGTCACCATTGCCGCCGCACCACGGGTTAGATGGATGCACAGTCATGGACATGACTCTGTGTAAACGGACATGCACATTTGAATTCGGTTAAATAGTCCACCTGGGCATGCCATCCACATTCACATCCATATCCACATCCACATCCACATTCACATCCCGAGCCAATCCGGAGTGGCTAATGTTTTTCGATCGGACTCGGACTGGGGGGATGGTGGAATGCCCTTGTACGAGCGGGCATAAAAGCCACATAGGCGGAAGGTATCAGTATGTGCATATATTCAAAACGCCGGCCGCTGCTAATATGTAGTAGCGAGCGGCTTATAAAATGTTACAAGTTTTGTATTAATTAAAAACTTCGGCTTGTGTGTGTACTTTTACCAAGTTATATGTGTATATATATACTTTTTCCCTGCCGCAGAAGCTGCTCCTTTTGCACATTCAGGTGTTCCTGTGCGGGGTTTTTGCACGTTAAGAAATTTTGTGGGACTTTAGATTACCAAGCAAATGGGTTAATTACAGTTTTTAGGAATGCTGTACCAGGTTTTAGTCTATTGGCATTAAAAAGAATATTTTTTCTAACTCAAAAAAATATGTTTAAATTTATATGAGTTGGTAAATTCTTGCAAAGACCTTTATTATCCGACTTCAATTCTCAAAACAAGCGTTTTAAAAAATCTTTCTTATACTCATAACATTTTTTTGTCTATAATAAAAATGCATTAAACAAAGCCTTGATTTGATATGCAGAGAGATATAACTTCTTCAAATCCTTTGGTAAATATTTTAGGTTGTCAGAATTAAATATCATTAGTACTAATTTTTCGAACTGTTTTATTTAAGTGTTTTTTTTAATATACTTTCTGTTTTCATATATTTAAGCCTGAAATTTTTCAGTAAATAATATTTATTCGGCTTTAATTCCTTGAAAAAATTAATTCATTTTAAAATTTTGCAGGGAATGATGATTTGTTTGGTTATATTACAGTTTTCGAAATCCTTTAGCAGGATTCATCTATGGATGTAAAAGTAATAATCGTTTAAGAAAACTCATAAGTACTAATTTTGCTGATTGTTCTAAAACTTTTTTGACGTTATGTATAAGAGTTTGTTGATGAATTCGTACTTGATAATTTTAGTCTTGTATTAATTTATTTTCTTTTTTATAAACATTTGGTTAAATAATATTTATGGGCAGTATAACCGGCTTTAAATCCTTGAAATAATTTGTTAATTTTTAAATTTATTTTGTGATGTACTACCCCGTTTATTCGCTCTGTGCGTGTGGGTTGGACCTTCGCAACCTGAGCGCGGGCTTGTCTATTGTTTCCCCGTCTGCCAGTCCAGTCCGTCCGATTTTGGTAGGGGCGGTGGGACCGCCCCAAATAGACAAGCATGCACCGTTTTGCAATTTGAGCTTGTCGACGTTGCTGGTGCCGTGATGTTGGTGTTGCCTTTGCCGTTGCCTTTCCAGTCCCTCCGAACCCCAGTCGGCTCTCCCTGCTCTTCCTATATTCCCCGCCAGCCATGCATCCATTCCATTCCATCCATTTCATCCATCCATCAACGTGTTTGACCTAGCCGGCAATTCGGTTTGACATGCGGGTAAATTGAATTTTCCTTGTTTCGCATTTGTTTCGAGTTGTTTCTTTTTTGATTTTGGCCCGTTGTACGAATTACTTATTCAAATTAAAAATATTTCTCTCTTTTTTTTGTTTTTGTTTTGGTTTTTTCGTTGGCCATGTTGTGTTGCCCGATGACTGGGGAATATTTATTTGGAGTTTCTCCCCACAGTTCTCGCCCATTTTATTTACATACGCGTACATATGTAAATGGCCGGCATGAGAGAGTGTGAACAGTGTGTACTATGTAAATACATAATCCTGTCGGCATACAAGTGTAACTGAATCTATCAGCATAACTTTTTAGGGTCCCGTGGCAGATTTCACTTGGAATATGTTTCAAGTTTGTTTCGAAACTAATTTTTAATCAGCCGTGTGGTTGGAATAATATTATTTTAGAGTCTACCATGGCAAGGGGATAGGGTTTTAAGGTAAAATTTAATTAAAGTAAGGAATGTATATGGGCATTTTCAGAATGGCGATCGTTACATTCGTACGGTGGAAAAAAAAAAATTTACCAATTAATTTTGGGTATATTTATGAAAGTCTTTTTTACACGATCATTGCATTTTACCAGTAATATTTGTGTTGTAAAAGGCAATCTTTTAAAACTCGTCGTTTGAAAAATATTTCTAAAAACACTTCACCGTGATCGTTACAAAAAAAAGAAGTCAGATTTTACTTTATCTGGAAAATTTCAAAAGTCTACAAAGTGTTGCTAGAAATTTAAAAGAAAAATAATTTGAAATGACAATAAAATAATGTAGTTTTTTATTTTAAGGAATTATTATGAATTAAAATTATTATTTTATTTATTAAGGCAGATTTGTATCGTTACAACGCGATCGTTACGATAATGCCATTATACACTCCATGTGGTTCTTTTACTATTAAAGTATTAAAAAGAGCATACATATATCCGAATTATTTCGACTGTTAGCATTTTCTAATGATTCTAATATCACTAGAAAGTGCGAAGAGTCGAAATAATACGATATTGCTTGTAATTTTTCTTTTGAATAATCAAAAATCGCGTTTGCGCAAATATACATTTGAATTTTTCGAAATTATTTTGTAGAATATGCTAAAGTCTTTCAAATTTGATCACTTGGAACATTTCGTATTGTAACTAAGTTGAAAAAAATCATTTTACAGAATTTGTTATGTTTTTGGCCGCGTTAAACCTTTTCAGGAAATGCCCAAATAATGTTAACAATTTACAATTTACAATTTACAATTTATTTACGAGTTGGCAAATTTCAAGAACAACTTTGGGTGTTTTAACATTATTTTAAAATTATTATTTCTAAAATTATAATTTACTTTCAGAGATTCCATAGATAAATTAATGTCGTAAAAACCATATACAAAATTTATATATTTCGAAAATAATAATAAAAATGTAAGTGCCTTAAGGAGGTTTAAATTACTTTCTAAAAAATATCTTCTTTACCCCTAAAAAATATCCTTTAAAATCTATTAACGATCATCTGCATACATATAAACACACAAAATTTTATCGAAAAATCTCCTTTTGTAGTTGATTTCTCATTCAGCAAATGAAGCGAAAAAATACTTGTTCTTTTATTTAATTTTTTTTCGGTGTCTTCTCAGTGGAACTTGAGGCATTAGGTTAAGTGGCAATCGCCTTGTGATTTATGGCTATTTCCGTCTCGTTGCGATTTCAGTGATTCAAGGAATTGGAAGCGCCGCAAAATGAGCTGCCAGTTGGCAGTTGCTCATCCGGGGGGGCGATGGCTCATTAATTGATTGCACTTCTGGCCCTCAAGATTTGCATTCGCATGCCCGTACATGTACGCGCATGCAGCCGAGTGTGCGGAATTCATTATTTCCGGGAACAGTGCATTTGTACGGCAATTAGTCCGCTCGGGGGCATCATAATATACCACGGATACCACCGCGGCCACCACGCCCATGTGCCCATGTGCCCAATGTGCCCATGCTCATGCCCATGTTCCTCTGCGGACGGCATAAATCATCTTGCAACGGGGCCGACGCCCCAGTATCAGCGGCGTTGGATATGTGGGACATAAATACCCAGGGACGGCAGCTCCGAAAACGCCGTCTAATTGAGAGACACCACTGGCACTGGCACTGGTACAGGGATGGGGCAAAAGCAAATCTGGCGCGGATCGTATTGAGTTCTCACACTGGGAGAGCCCGCACGAATCCCCCTCAAGCCCAATCTCGAGATGTCGCGAGCGGAGCCATTTTTCCATGTCTCATTTGCGGCGACCCTCGGGTATTGGGGCTCGACTTTCCCCCAATTTTGAGTGGGGTCACACGCATGTCATAAATAAGTGTAAAAAACAGCTCTAGTCTTTGATGGACTAAGGAGTACCACTGTTTTTTAAGTAAACTATATTGAGATATTTTGGTTGCTATTAAAGGTTAAGTAATCTGAACACTACAATCAATTTATTTGTATTATTAAACCAGTTCTTTTATATCTAAAATATTTAGTTAATTAAAAATATATCAGAATTATAAATGTTGTGTAGTCTCAGCATACCCTATTACTATCACTATCTTCTATAATTTATTTAGGAATAGGAAAATCTCGCTCTTGTTCTCTTTTATTTATGGTCCTTTAATACCAAAATTTCTCCATCGCCATAAGTTACTCTGCTTGCATTCAGATATTGTGTCAAAACATTTTTAATTACCAACAATTAACAATTCCTAAAATAAGCTCAGGTAATAATTTTAAAAAGTGATATTTTTTGGGGGTGAAGCTTGGAAAAAGGGGAATAAATCAAGAAAGATGTGTCTACAAAATAATAGGCATGTAAATTATCCTGAAAGGGAACCAAAATATGGGAAATTTGGTTAAAATTCTAAAAGTTATGTATTTCTAACTTTTAACATTTTTCAAATAAAATTCCAGTACATTACTATTAATTTTTACATGGAAATACGTATGTTGACGTTTTTGATTGCTGCAAAAAAGATGTTGTTTACTTAAGACTTTAGCTGTAATACTTCATGATATTAATTGAAGTTCTCTTAACTAGATTACATTTTTTAAATTAAAAACAAACGCATGTTCCTACATTGTTTGAAAATTCTCCCATAAAAATCTTTGCAATATTGTTAATGAATTGTATAACCTAGGAAAACATAAATTACTAAATGAGAAAAAAATATTTTAAAAATATATATGAGTATACAACATTGAGTAAGACCCCGATAAAAATCATGTTTCTCCAGCTTATAATCCCTTAATTTAAATATTAAACAATCATGTTCAAACACACAATTAGGCAGCTGAAAATCTAAGCAAATTTTGGAATTGAAATTGCTTGTTTTGTGTCAGCTGGCTCCTCTTCCTCGACTTCCACCGGGGATCCCTCACTCGTCAGTGGTTGTGTCGAATGGCGGCTGGACCCCGTCTCCATGTCTACGTCTATATCTATGTCTATATAGCGATAGTTAGGCCTATGGCCGACGGAGTTGTGCTCACGCCCACTTCTTAACATGCGCTACAAGTGCTAAAAATGCTGAAAACATATTTCACAATTAATTGTCGCCTTGGCGTTGCTTGCCAGTTGCCAGTTGCCAGTTGTTCGCTATGCGACAAACGGCCCCCTTTTCCCCCCTATACAGCCGCCTTGCCACGCCCCTGTCCCTCGGCTGTCGTTATTATATTTTCCTCGCATTTTTAAGTGTTGTTCGACATGGCAAAAACAACGCGTTGCTGCTTAATTTGTCGTAATTAATGCTTATGAATAGTTCGTACTTGTCGCATTTGTTAGTGGCACAACGTGGGTGGAAAGTGGTGGCCAGTGTCTAATGTCTAGTGTCTGGGAGAAGCTTACCTGCAGCTTAACCAGTTCCGGGAACTCGCTGGCCATCTTGGCCAGCTCCTGGTAATTAGCCTTCGCCATCGAGACGATCCACTCCTTAGCCTTGGGATGCGACAGTGTAACCTCCGGCGAGTCCTTCTCCTCGATTAATTGCTGAAAGACACAGAGAAAGAGAGACGGTGAGTGAGGTGGAGGACAGAGCTTGCGGAGGGGCATAAATTAATTATGCATGTTTCTGCCACTTTGTCTACGACTTGGCGGGGGCGGGCCAAAACCGAAAACAACAAAAAAATATAGAAAACCAAAAACGAAAAACATCGGCACGAAGCGGGAATAAAACATAGAAAGCCCATTGAGAGCATTAACGCCAACACAGTCGTCGCCTCCTGGAATCTACGATTCTAATTTACCCAACTCGCACAACACTCACACACACACTCGCGAGCGGGTAACATTGCCCCACAATCCCTGTGTGTGGCATCCGATGGATGTGCATATCGTTATGGATATGGATGTGGATGTGGAACTCGGAGGCGGGGCCCAAGTGCACTGAAAAAATTAACCATATAACGTCTCTAGAAGCCTAGTAAATCGAAATTGCATAAACTTCCATTAAGCAAAATACAAAGTCATTGCCAATTGATACCAATAAATTAATCAAAAATAGAAATTTCATTCATTTCATAAAATAACTATTAATGAAATTATTTTATTAAAAGTTTCAGTTTACATGTTCTAGTCAATTAAAATAATTTTAAAATATTTATTAAAATTTTTTGGTGACTTCATTCAAATAAATAAAACTTGAGAAAAAAGTCAAATTGACAAAATAAAACTTTCACAGAAAAACGACTTGAGAATTCGAACACCAATTCACTGCAAAAGAGTAAGTACGATGCATTTAGAGTTTAAAAAATATTTTTCCATAATTCAGAGTTTTACACATAAATATTATGGTCAACAATTAAAAACATCTAATATAATTTTTTGTAAAAATTTCGTCGTTTGATATTCATAAATAAATAAATAATTAAATAAATAAATAAAATATAACATTCAAATAAAACTGAACAAATAATATATACAACCGGAATAACTATTTGGGAATTTCGGCGCATTATATTAATGCAAATTCTACCTCAAAAATATTTGAGAAAATTCTTATTAAAAAAACTTCTAAAATCTCCCATGTAATAAAAACCCCTTTCCATATTTCTCCGAGTGTCTAAATAAGATGGCACCGAGATATTGGGGGATGTGAATTCAGTTGGGGGATGTGTGTTGTTTGCGAGGGTGCAGGGACACGGGTGTAAAAGCTGGATGGTAATTATGCTCACGCATTCGACGGCGCCATCGCCATGTTCCTCCACTAATTATGAAGGTAATAATTTTTATTTATTAGGCGCGTGCTTAAGGCAGAGAGTGCGATGTGTGCGCCTTTCTTTCCTCACTTTCGAGGATCTCCTGCTAAAAAGAAAGTTGCTTGTTTTTTGGTTCGTTGATTTACGGAGTTTTTTATGCCCGAAGGTAGGCGGATGGTGTCTACTTTTTCCCATACCCTCGCACACACACCCGCAAAACTCGGCTGCTGATAATGAGCCCTCTAATGATTAAGAGGGGATGGGGTTTCCGAGGAGATGGGAATTTACGGATGCGGACGGGGATGGGGTTTTCCGAACACATGTGCCCGCGACAATAAGAACAGCAGCCGACATGTGTGCCTCATATTTACGAGCGAGCAACACATTTTCGGCAACTAATTATCCATTCGCGTAATGTTCGCGGCCCTAACAAGGAGTGCAGCGGTCCTCACCCCCATTCCTTGTCCCCGAACTTTACCTGAACAACATCACCCACTCTTTTGTAGGCCTTTATTATCCCGGCCTAACATTACATAGCTAATAAATACAACGACGACATTTGAATGCCGCATTTGGCCGCAGGATGCGCAGAACGCGTGCCAGGATCTCTCACTCTCACTCCCCCTCTCATGCGCCTTCGCTCGCTTCGTTTATTTACACGCCACTTGACTCCCGAAGTGCTCACGTTTTTCCAATTACGGCCAACGGGTGGCGGCAACGGGGCACCGATTTTACCAGGTAAGGGAAGTCGCCATTTGCAAATGCCGAGCAGCCGAGCATTATGGCATTCTGGAAGGCGAGTCGGGCGAGGCGACAGGCGTAACAGGAGCAGAAACAGGAGCAGAACATCGCCGAACAGTACAAACATTGAGACGCAGTGCCCCCTGGCAAAGTGGCCATGTCAATGCTAAACAAAAGAGCCCAACCCAAACCGGGACCCCGCCCACCACACTACGAAAAAATAAAGATGTGGCAAAATCACCCCTAACTTGAGGGCTTCAAGTTTGCAAATAGAAATTATTGGAAATATTAACCAATTATGAAGAGGATAACAAAAATAATTGGTGCAATGTTAGGTTTTGTCTACAAATAGAAACATATTTCTTTGGAAATTATGCAATTAATGCGAAAAGAATCTCTTGACTTAAGATAAATTTAAATGAGTAATATAAATATGTTCTTTAGGTACAAATTATATTCTTTATAAGAATTCTACTAAAAGTTAGTAACACATTATAACATCCTTTCAGGAAATGATTCTGAAAATATAATAATCTATTTATTTGTACCAAAAAAGTAAATATTTAATGCTTTCTGATGGCTTTTTCTAATGTATACTGTCATTTATAAAAAAGAGTAAAACGAGTTAAAAAATATATCATTTCTTAAATAACCAAATAAAAGAAATTAAACCCTTTTAAAAACAAATACCTATATTTTTCCGACTGCATTCACCCCCCAAGTTCTCCATTCCGATGGTATGTTGCTTTTTATGGCTTTCCCAACACACAAAAAAAGGGGAAAAATATAAAAAAAAAGAAGTAGGAAAAACCCAGAGCAACAACTCGGACTGGAACTCTGACTCGAACTCCAACTTTGAATCCCGGACGGGGACTTTTCGTGGGGTTGAGCACCGGTTGCCCTTGTCTATAGATATCGCCCGGGCCACACTCATCCTCCCCAATCGCTTGTTTGTTGGCCAGTTTTCTTATGTCCCGTGTCCCTTTATGCCCGATATTATATCACACAGCTGGCCGTTGTCCTTTGTCTGGATGCGGCGGACTGGCCATGGGCTCTCTGGCTGGCTGGGTCCTGGCTGGGTTGAGGTCTGGGTTCTGGGCCATGTCCCTTCAGTGTTTACGTTTGGCCCCGGCGAGTCTTACCTTTAGGAGCGAATGCCCACAAAATGGTCGTGTTTGCCATTTCCAGGGTCCGGGATCCGTCCATTCTGTCACTCGGGGTTGTGTTGGTGTCTGAGCAGAGGGGGGGATGGGTTGTGGGTGTGGCACTGACTGCGCTCCACAACGGTTGCACAGAGAGGGAGAGGAAAGGGAGAGATTGTTGCTGTTGTAAATTCAACCGCTTCGGGACACAGTCCGTTGTTGTTTAACAGCAATAACAACTTTTGGTTTGTTTCCTTACATTTTTAATTGGGTCCTTTGTGGGCTGCCATGGCCGTGATGAGAATGGCTTTGCCTAACTAATTTCTATTGCTGCTTATTGGCTATGTTAACATGTTTCACCAACTTGTTTTATGCAAAGGGTTTTGCGCCACGGGTTCAGGTTCGGTTCGTCCCTGCCACGCCCACGCCCACTCTCTCTCTCTCTATCTATTCCCATTCCCAATGTGGGTCGGATACGGATCCGGCAGTTTTATATGCATTCTGGGACACACACAGGAGGTGCCCCCGATTTTAATAAGAATATATATGCGGTCTGTTTGATGCTGCCACGGGGCTGTAGGTTTGGGATTTGCTTTAAAGTATATATATTTGTGATGTCGGGGGGTTTAAATTAGAATCAGACAGGACACAGGACAGTGGGGTAAGTTTTGCTTTAGTTTTTCTAGTTGGAATTGAAGAGGTGTTTACTTCAATATAGAAAAGGGATGATTGGTATTAACTACAGTGAATGTTACTAACTCTCAGAAGTAGTGGTGAATAAATAAAATTATTTACAAAAGCTTACCTTAGGCGATGTTTTTCTAAAAATCTATGTTTAAATTTAATTTATGAAAAACTTACTTAATAGATAAGATATTTATAAAACCACTTCTAATATATTTGTGAAACTTCCTATAAAAACTATAGTTATTGCAGGAATTTCTATATTCAAAAAAGTAAAAAGACCTTTCCCAAAAATATAGTTTATTAGTTAAAGCTTGTTTCCAATAACATCACTTTGCATAATGGTATTTCCCCCTAACCTTTTCCTTTTCATCAATCAAAATTGGTTAACAAACTCAAGTTACTTCTATCAATATTAGTTATTTAAATAAAGAAAAACATTTCAAGTCCGCTTTTGGGGCGTAAATTAATCAATCCTTTGCCAGCGCACAACGGTGCTGAGTGAGCGTACAAAATGCTAAATCATCGAGCTAATTAAAAACGATCGAAACGAATTTAATTGATCAGCTGAGACTGTGAGATCCCACAATTACAGTTGCGACGCCAAAATTTCACGGTTCATCATGATGGATCTAAGCCACTTGCTCCCCAGTTTTCATTATTTTTCGTTGGGAACTGGTCACGTTGTAAAAAATAATCCCATGAATTAGAATATACCAGAGGAATCCCTCCTCGAAATTCCCCAAAAGATGACGAGCCACTTTCTTTTACAGTTTGCGATGATTAGTTATTTTCGATTTTGGGGCATCCATCAAACCTATCCCAATATATATTGTTTACAACTGAATTTTAATAATTGCGTGAAGACGGTTGGCGCCACTCGGAATGATGGTGTGTCTTGTTAGCGAATCAATTTGTTAACAAGCTGTAAGCGCTTACAGATACTTTCTTTATCCCTGAGTGGTCTGAACCCGATCCGTATCAAGTGAATGATGATAGTCACCTTTCTATTTGCAGTATTCATGTTACAGACAAATTAATAATGACTTGTGGAAAATACAAGGGACCAGCTTATGCAAATATATTTCATAAATTCAGTTCACAGTCTTAAAATGTTTAAAACTCCGAATATTCGACTTAGGATCCAACTTCCAAGTTCTAGAAGCATATCTCTCTGTCGATTTAAAGTTAATTTCTTTATATTTAGGGGAAGTGTAAATCCAAAAACATGAAGTACGTGAGAATATCAAAGTTGCGGCGTCTGTGATGCTTTGAAATAGATTCCCATATACATATAAGGACGAGTAGTAGTTTGATTTTTCCATGTCCGAATGTCTGTACAAATAGGCACTTAAGTTCGCTTCTCGATGTTTTAGTGGGATTTTATAGCATCTGACGTGCTTGCCGTGCCGTTGACAATCCCAGTTTGACGTACATCCACTGCTGCTGCTGTATCGCTTCCTCTAAGCATGTTCCTAAAGGGATGACACCATCCGTCTCCCAGACAGATTCGGATGATTTATGCACTGGGGATATACATATATTCGTTTCAACTCCAAATTGCGTGATTGACAGGCCTAAGTGGTTGACAGTTGTTTGACAACTCGGGCCCAATTGCACTACTATAGCCTTGTAGCATTAACTAAGAAACGAAACGGTTCCTTCGTAACGCTTGACAAATTCCACTGCCACATGCTCGCCGCTTGCCGTTCGCCGCTGCCCGAGATTGATATTTCCAAATTAGAATCTAAGAAGCGAACATGCAACAAATTATATATGTATCCATCTTCCGGCAGTTGAGTGGATTTCATTCAGTGAAGTGTTGAAGGTTCTCTCTTGTTTGATAATTGAGTTGGTCTAATGTTTGGGAAGATCTTAAATTTATTGTTAGTTTTTAGTTTAATATTAATTTCTGTGTTATATGATATATAATGTAAGGAAAATTATTTGTTTCTGTTTAAAATAAAATATTTTTTACATGAGAAGTAAGTAGTTTCATTGTTGTTTTAAGTCAATACAAAAGAAATGTACTTAATACAGCTGTTTCTCAACTTGTTAGACTCTCAATGAGCACTACTATTTCAAGATCAGCATATTATTCAGCGTGCCTTATCGCCAATTTCCTTATTTGGTTATTTTAAGGCAATGGAAGCGATAAGTGCTCCGATGGGACTGCTTTTGTGCTTTGGACTTAGATCCGTTCTATAAAGCTAGTCTGAACTTTTAGTAATAGTGTAATAAGGTTAATGTTTTCAGGAAAATACTTTGGCTTACCTAAAGCAAACTAATAAACCCTTTTAGATAAATTTTAGCGATAGTAATAAATATCTTTTAAATATGCATGCTCCTCTATTTTTTCAAGTGTTTGCCTGGCATCCATGCATTTATTGGCCAAACATAAAATTTCTCACGTAACTCATTCCTGGCTTGTACTCGATATGTACTAGCGTACACTTAATAGGCTTTTGGGGTATCAACAAAAAAATAAAAATAAAGCAAAACAACAGCAGAAAAACAGAGCCTGCAGAGAGAGGAAGAGTGGGGTTCAAAACACCCGCTTGGCCTAAGTGCCAGCCAGAAGTGTCGTCATGGGCAGTTTGATGGAACAAAGTTACTAAACACATCGGGCTCGAACTCGGATTCGGAATCGTAGTACATGTGTCCGCACATGTACGTACACATGTCGGGCATCAGCTCTCCAGTCCGTTCTCCAGCGGGGACACAAAAAAAAAAGTGGACAGAAAGCGAACGGAACGAACGATGCAGGCGCATGTAGTTTTATGAGACTTACATTTATATTGTCCACTAATAAAATTAATGGATTTATTCAATTCGAGCTGGCGAGCTGTGCTGGTGGCAATTCGTGACAAGGCTCTGGGAACTGACAGACAGTTGGGTGACCAGCCCAGAGCCAAACGGAGCCAGCAGTTCCACTTGAGGAGGTGTCCCAGAAGAAACAAGAAAAAAGCCTGGGACAGCCACTGATGCATTGACAATAATTGCTCGGGGCTTCAAGGGCCGCCAGATCTAATCTAAGCCTGATTTGTAGCGGAAAAACAGCGACTACTTGGTTGGCATTTGGAATTATGCAATGATGGGAACCATTTCTTGGCTTATTAAAAGGATTTACTTTGTATAAAACAGACTTATAATCAGACCTTCTTTAGGCCTTTATTGAAGCTTAAATCCTCAGTATAAAAAGTGGGTAAACCTTTCTAGTTTTTCCTAAAAATATGATAACATTCATAGCTATGCGAAAATAATTAATCACAACTTAAAGCCCCTGCAAAAACGGTCGCATTTTAGAATTGTCTCCCAGGCGAATCTTCCCACTGACACACGCAGACACACAGAGGAAATGGAACGCTTGAGAAGAAGGGCTCCGACTCCTAAGCACCCGCACTTGCAACCGCACCCTCCTAGGCACCCGCATCTCGGCCAATGCCCCTCTAAACCAGTTCTCATCACTCACCTTCTCTGGCTTCTTCTTGGCTGGCGGCGATATGATTTTGGCCTCCTCTTCAGATGCCATCCGGTTGAACTTGCGCGTGGCCTCCTTCACGCTCATCGGATTCTCGGCCGCTTCACCAGTGCCGCCACAGCCGCCGCTGCCCTCTGGCTTTGTTTCTTCAGCCACCTCCGGCTTTTCGTTGGAGCTGCTGTCCGTGGAGGCACCAGAGGAGAAGGAGAAGCGTGGAATGTTCTCCTTATTGGCCAAGGCCTCATCAATGGAATTGGATCGTGTGGCCTGCGGGGGATTGGCTTCCGGATCCTCAGCTTTCGTTGATTCCTGCCTCTCCAAGCGCCTGGGATCGATGCGTGTTATGGCAGCCGTGAATTCGTTGACGCAATCCTTGTAGCTCTCCTGGTGCTCCTTGTTCACGGTTATTCCGGTGACTGCTGGCGCAGGCGGCGGTGCAGCTGCAGCCGGCGCTGTTGCTGGCGGAGATGTCACCATGGGCGGATTCTTGTAAGGCGGCGGCTGCCTCATGGGTGAGTCAAAGTTCAGGGAAGCGCCGCCGGGACTCGAGGGCTCCGGGGCACTAGAGGCAGCGGCCACAGCCCGCTCGGCGACCTCATCCGTTGGGCACTCGTTCACATACTTTTTGCGCAGTATCAAGAACTTCTGATTGTTCTCGTTCTTTATGGTGGACAGCAGGGTCACATAGGTCTTGAAACGCTTGCGAGCCTCATCTGCAAATGTGCAATTAAGAGATGCATTTAGCATTAGCAAAATTCACTCATAACTTCTTTTAACTTTTCTGATTCAACAGGTTTCCTAAGCCCCCGAAAGTGACTCACTTTGCGTCTGCGGGTGCGTGAGAAATTTCTTGAAATGCTTGACCAGCGCATGATTTGTCACTTTGCAGTCGTTCGCCAGCATGTAGTTGCGTATCTCGGCAACGGACAACTCTTTAGGCAGCTCCATATTAATTTTAAACGCGAGAACCGCACTTTTAAACACTTTTTTACGCGAAAATAACAAATTAACCCAAAACAGAACAAACAAAAACAAAAGGCATTCGATAACTGGATTTATCGGCTTCAGTCAGCGAACAGCGGGCATGCGGAAAAAAGCTCGCTGATTTGGCTGGATGACATAGCTCTGGATGACATGACACTCGGAAGATAAGAGTTATTTGGAAATTTAATTGGTTTTCTTTCATTTGTGAAAAAAACATACAACTGAATATATAGATATATAAAATGGATGATGTAACAACTTTATTTTAATATGTCAGTTTACTTGTTAAATATTTTATGCTAGTTTAAGCTGTGAACATATGTAGGTGTTGGTGCAAAAGATAATTTGGCAATGTAATAACTCACTTAAAATAATACAGCTAGTATTGCTCTTTTTAATAATGAAAATAATATTAAGGCTAAAATGTATAATTAAAGAACATTTAAGATTTACAAAATAACTAATAATATGACAAAAAACATGAGATAATGGTAAGAATTTATATAACAAATGGAAACCCCTATTTGTTAAGTAAATAAATTCGATATTATAGAAATCTCCGTTTTTATACTTTTTATACTTATGAAACTCGGAATGCTTTTCTGTGTTTCTTTTTATTTTGTGAACAAACCAAATTAATCAAATTAGCAAATTTTTAAATTTTTGATAATTTTATTTTTATTTTATAACATGTAATTATTTATAATTTGATCTGATCCTTCTCACTGCAAGCTACAGACTAAAACTATAAAATCCTGCGAGGGTGTTAATATACCAAAAAACATTTATAAGTATTAAATTTTATTACCTAATATTTATAATAATATATATAACAACACAAAACATTTATAATCTTGAATAACACCACCTAGTTTCCCTTTCTTAGTAAGAAGTTCATAAAATAAATATACAGAAAAGGCTTAAAATCAATTATGAAATCCCTTTGGCATGTTAACTTTCCGAATCGAATTGCAGGTTGATTTGCATAAGATTCAACTCGGCTCAAAGATGTTCTGCCGGCGAGGCTTCATTATGCAAAAGTAATATTTAAAACAGCTCCGAAATTAATTCCTGAGACACTGCGAAATGGAAATGCAGAGGGCGGTGCTGGGTGCTCGGAGGAGTGTGTGTATGTGGGCCATAGACCGAGTTGATATCCTTCTCAATTGGCCAAATGGCTTGAATTTTCTGTGTGTGTGCCGGCAATTTGTTGAATCGACGTCATTTATCATCCGCACGGAGAGCTCTAGCCCAGGAGGAGGTGGAAGCCACCAGCCACAGCCGATGACAGTGACAATGGCGCATCTGGATACACAGATTGGGATTGTATCTTTCACTTGCATTTCAAGATGCAAATGTCAAGACGCGTTGTTTTCTGCTCACAGCAGGCCGTCCGTCCCCTAAAGGGAGTTCTCCTCCA
>VNJS01009589.1:0-13492 GCA_008042575.1 Drosophila watanabei | reverse complement strand
CACGGTCTTTCAGGCGCTCAGCAGCCTGGGACAGGCAACGACCGAAACACCGGATCTGGTGCCGTCCGTGCCCGTGAAAAAATCCGTCTTTCCGGATTATATTATCTGCTTGGAAGATGGGAAAAAGCTGAAGATGCTCAAGCGCCACCTCCAGGCCGCCTATGGTATGACACCCCAGCAGTATCGGGAGAAATGGGGATTACCAGCAAGCTATCCGATGGTCGCTCCGTCCTACTCGACACAGCGCTCCGCTCTGGCTCAGGAAATCGGACTGGGACGGGCCGCCAAAATCGCACCAGACGGTACCGAACCCGCCGAAGATCAGGTGCCCGTCACGCATGTATCCGAGAGAAAACGCGGGCGCAGACCAAAACAGGTATGAGCATTCGGGACAGACCGGACCTATCGGAATCTACTTCGTATGGGCGTAGGCTTCACGCACGGCTTCCGGTCGATTGGAAATGGCCCGCAGATAACTTTTGGCAGCCGTATCTGGCGTCCGTTCCCCGCTTTCCCATCCCTTGATAGTTTCCTCTTCCAGACCATACCAGAGCGCGAACTGTCGGCGACTGAGCTTCAGACGCCGACGGATCAGAGCCACATCCACATCGGCCTTGTGATCGACATGGATCGCCCTGATCCCGGCTTTTGCAAGGTCGGAGATAACCGCCTCGATCGTGTCAGTCATGGGCAGCAGAACGATTGCATGCCCTTCTGCCTGTTCCGAGGATTGCCTGATGAGGTCTTCCACTGTCTTCTTGGCAGCCAGCATCGTCAGGCCACGCCTGGACAACGCCATCGTGGCGGCAATGGAATTGAGATCCGGCCATCTCTCACGCGTCAGGGTCAGGGCGAATCTGGCGCGTGAACCGGAACGGACGCGGGATATGGCCCGGACAGGCCCCAGTCGTGCGAATTCCGCCTTCAATGATGATTTCATCGAGATCCATTCCTTCCAGAACGGCCTGTGCGATCGTTTTCAGATTGGCGAACCCGACCCCATTGGCTGTTGCACCGTGGATGTGAGTCTTGGCCAGCTTCATGAATCCTTGGGATCGATCGACACTGAATTCAGCCATGACCATCAGAACGACACCGGGAGCCTGAATAACCAGGGTTGCGATCGGATCACTGCTCTGGTCATCGTCCATTTCGAACGACAGGTCTTCGACTGTCCACCGTGCCCTCATACTGAATTATAGGGCCATTGACCCTATAATTCAAGCAGATCCTGCTCTGATATCATTACATGAAATGCGGGCACCATATGGTTAGGATGCGACAAGCCCCTCTTAGCACTCCCAATAAGCCGAACAGAGCGTCCTGAGAGGCTGCACAAAGCGTAATCCCTACGGCTTACCCAAACCCAGCTGCCGCAACGATAACGCTTGTAAGGACATCCTGTGGCGTCTGAACCGCATGCTGTGACATGTGAACCGCTGAACGATCGTTCGGACCCCGATGCGTCTTGAGCAGATTACGGTCTGGCCCGGTTCTTCTGGTGTTCCAGGCGTCGGGCGAGCGCGGAGTGGGAGCCCCGTAGGGCGCCAGAAGCGCCGACGTTTGAGTAAGGGGATTTCAAAATAGGAACGATGCGGGAAGCGCATCGTCATAAAGCAGATCATGCCGTAGGCGTGTCCGCTTAAGCGCAGCCCTGGGAGGGCGAGCAGGGGGATGCCGGGTGGGAGATCGCGCTTTGCGCGATCGGGGCGGCCGTAGGCCGCGAGCTGGCGGGGGTGGGGCCAAGAGGCGGCGCTTAAGTTCAATTTAGCTGAAATTTTTGACGTTTGTAAGTTATCCACAGATTAAATGGTCAAAGAAGGTGTTAAATATGTGTTAGATTATGTGTTAAGCGATTCCAGCATCCATTTAACACATTGATATAAAATAGTAATTTCTGAATTTTTCCCTAGTTTGGTATTTAAAACCCCGAATCTCGGTATTTAAAACCCCGAATCTCGGTATTTAAAACCCCGAATCTCGGTATCGGTATTTAAAACCCCGAATCACTTGACGCAAGTATGTAAAACCCCGAACTTGAAGTATGGTATCTGAAACCCCGAATCTGCCTGTTGTCCATGAGGCCCTCCTTCCGGAGCGTCATCCGCAGCATGACTTATTTATCTGCGACGTGGCAGATGCCGTGCTTAAAGACGTGATGCCGCAAATGGAACATCCGTTCTATTCCTTGTCGAAAAAACCCGAGACTTCCGTTCGTCGCTATGAACATAACGGGCAATGGCTGGAAATCACGCCAAGCGTGAAGGGCCTGGCTACAATCTACGATAAAGATATTCTGATCTACTGTATTTCGCAGATCATGGCGAAACTAAAGGCCGGGGAAAAAGTATCGCAACGGGTACGGATCAGCAGCCGCGACTTACTCATTTTCACCAATCGCGGTACGGCAGGTAAGGACTACAAAGCCCTTATCGAAGCCCTCGACCGCCTTGAAGGCACACGTATCCGCACTAACATTGTCACAGGCGACGAAGAACAGGTGGACGGTTTTGGCCTGATCGACGCTTCATCCATTCGCCGCAAACTTGGCCTCGACGGTCGCCTATTGCATTGCGAGATCAAGCTGTCGGATTGGGTCTTTAACGCAATTAAGAGTAATGATGTTCTGACACTGCATCGTGATTATTTTCGGCTACGCAAACCGCTGGAACGACGCGTTTATGAACTCGCCCGCAAACATTGCGGTCAGCAAGTGGCATGGAAAGCCTCTCTTGAGATCCTACTGAAAAAATCAGGCTCTCAAAGCCCAGAAAAATTGTTCCGACAGATGATAAAGAACCTCGCTGCAAGCGACCATTTACCGGATTACCGTGTCGAATTCGATCCTCAGAAAGACATGGTAACATTCATCAATCGCGGCACAATGAAAGCTACCGAGCCAGCAACCGAGGCTTGGATGGGTGCGCTTGATCCTGATATTTACGGGGACGCTCGGAACATCGCGCCAGGATGGGATGTGCATCATCTCGAAAGAGAATGGCGCATGTGGCTGGGTGATAACGAGATCGCTCCGAAGAACCCTGAGCGGCATTTCATCAAATTCTGCGAGACGTGGTTTGCTAAGCGTGGTCAACCCTGATTGTACAAATATACAGGCATAATCTATCTACATAGATAGTCAGCGCTCTCCAAAAGGATGACGACCGTGCTTACGCATCAAGTCATCAATGGCCTCCCCGATCAAACCCTGAATAGTTGTATCGGTATCAAGCGCAAGTTGATGTAGTCCCTTGCTAACTGCTGGAGAAAAATACCCCACCACAGCCCGCTTACCTTCTCTCGGATTACGTGGGCGGCCTTTCTCTACCACCGTTTGCGCTACCGGTTCCACAACCGATGGCGCGACCGTCTTTTTGAGACCAGCAAACCGACTCATGCCGTATGTCCTTAACTTAGAAAAGTGCTAACGAGTTTTTGTGTCATCTTGTTTGTGTGATGGCATGTTAACTTGATCACACACCCAATTCCACAACATTACTATATCAGCAGCCGCCTTGCTTTCCGGCTCCGTTTCCTGCGCGGTACGACCGGAACCAACGCTATGATGAAAAACTGCACGCTCTGGCAAAACAACGGGAGCAACAGGGATACCAAACTGCGCCACAACCTCGGCCGCCTCCTTATAAACTTGAGGCGCACGAGGAGGACCCGCAGTAAAGATCACGAAGGCAGGCTTGCCACTGGCTCGCACTAATTCTGCCGTTGTTCTGACAGCGTCCATATCGAAAGCACGCGGTCTGCATGGAATTAACAAGAAATCAGCGACACGACACGCCTCACGCGCCATAATATCGGCATGTGGTGGGGTATCTATTATCGATAGTTCTGCACCCAGTTCGGACGCTTGCTCCAGCTTTCTTGATAACAGGGCGTGAGCCGCACAATCCACCACATCAGGCTCGACATCCCCCCGCCACGCTTTCCATGAACTTGCTGTCGCCTGCGGATCGGTATCGAGGATCAGAGAAACGTATCCAGCGGCACTGGCACTAGTAGCCAAGTGTAGGGCAAGCGTCGTCTTCCCAGCGCCTCCCTTCTGACTAATGATCGCGATTGTTTTCATGCCACCATGTTTCCGTGTTAACACATTAACTAATTACCATGTTATTTTGATAACTCAATATTTTTCTAAAAACCCGACGATTTGATCGAACCAAACATTTCGCATGCCTCAGACCGATGCTATTAGCACTCATGGAATGCTATCATGTTTATGTGTTAACATAAACATGATGACTTACTATCTTTCCCTCTGCACAATGGCAGCAACAGTGTTCTTGCTGATTCCCAGATCGCGGGCGATCCACCGATAACTCCGCTTTTCCGCCACCAGCGCCATAACCTTCGGAGCCAGACGATCGGACTTCGGTCGCTCTCCTTTCTGTCGGCCAAGAACCTTCCCGCGCGCCCTGGCAGCGGCTAGACCGGACTTTACCCGCTCGCTGATCAGATCCCGCTCGAACTCCGCAATCCCGGCCAGAACCGTCGCCAGCATCCGCCCATGTGGTGTTGCCAGGTCGAACGTCATCCCCGTTATGGCGATCAGGGAAACACGATAGCTCTCCAGTTCCTGAAGCGTGGAGATGAGATCAATGGTCGAGCGCCCCCAGCGGGACAGCTCCGTCACCAAGATGGCATCAATTTCACGGGCTTGGGCCAGTGCCATGACTTTTCGACGCTCGGCCCGATCCACTCGAACGCCAGAGCCGGTCTCCATGAAAACGTCCAGCACTTCATAACCCGCACGTTCAGCAAACCGCTTCAGCTCGTCCTTCTGACGCACACAGGACTGATCGGCCGTGGAAACCCGACAATAGATGACCGCGCGCTGTCCCATTTGAACCCTCCCGGAAAAACCACCATGCAAGCCTTGATACACCGTAGCTCCGGGTTGTCTCAATCAGACTATAGTCTATTTAGCCCAATTAATTGTTCAACTAAACTGGATCGTCTCAGACTAAAATCAACGTAGGCACTCGATCACTGCATCATATAGATTCGAAACATAAACAGGTGTCGGAGATCCGTTTTTCATTTTCCAGACCGTATAGCCTCCGGAAGTCGGTTTAGCTTTAAGCGCGGTTTGCTTCCCCTCACTGATGAAACGCGTACGTAATTTTGTTTTGTTATCTTCTTGAATATCAAAAAGCTTTCGTGCAACAGCATCGTTGAGAAGATGACTACCTTTCGTGTCGAGGCAATAAATTATGCCTTCCTTCCAGACTATGAAATCGGGGTAGAAATTCGCCGTGTCTCCGGCTGACAAAAGCGGGATGTGAAATCCCCCACCAGATGGGTTGCGGTGCCAAGGCAGCCCGACTTTATCAAGTGCATTTGCGAATGGAAGTTCAAACTTATTAAGACCTCCGTATCGAGGATATAGTGAGTTGTCGAAGAATGTGGAATTTTTTCCGACCGGCATTGTTTCAAACACAAATGGCATTCCGCTCTCATAGGAAAGCTCTGATAAAGAATAAAACGCTTCAGTTGCTTCTATTGCAAACTTTTCAGCCAGTTTATCAGCCTTACTTTGCGCTTGGACACGGACATCAAATTTAGGATCACTAAGATCAACAATAGCGAGCACACGTGACGATCTTGACTTCATCGCCGTACTCACAACCCAACGAAGTCGAACTGCGTTCGTATTCCCTCCCTCCTGCCATTGGACAGACTTCTGTGCTCCATCGCCGAGAACATCAATAACTGTAGATGCTCCCCTAGCCCCAGCTACAGTGTTAGGGTCACCTTCAGAAAAACTTGGGAAATCTGAGGTCAATTCGTTAATTCTCTGACGCGCAGACTCAGAATCTACAAAAATATGATGTAATGTAACACCATCAATATCTCTCGGAACTTGATCTTCTGAAGCCGAACTAGATCCTCCAAAATTTCCGGAAATAGAAATTGGCGCTCCTTCGGATTTTAGTTTAGCTTTTACCTTTTCTATAGTCTCTGTAAATATGCTTTCCTTATCGACACGAACAAAGAAATGTGCCGTATTTAATAGAGAGTTATCATAATGGGTCGCGCCAAATTGGCGAAGAACACGGCCCATGATTTGTTCGACCTGAATACTTGAGCCCATACTTTTGTCGATATAGGCAAGATAACAAGCTGGATCATCCCATCCCTCTTGTAGACCTAGGTTGAAAATAATGTGCTGAAAGTCACCAGCTGCAAATTGATCAAAATCATTTTCACCTTTTGAAAACAGATTGACCTGATCCGGCTTAGTTCCTGGCTCGAAAGAAAGATTGGCATAAATTGCGATGCGCGCTGGATCAATATTCTTCTGCTCAACAAGATAACGCCAAATGCGGATTGGCGGAGCTTCACGTTTTAGAAATGGAAGTGATGGATCATCACGAGCCCCATCGTCAGTGATATTGGTTTTACAGACATAAATTGCTTTAGGAGAGAGCTGTAGATAAGCATCCCGTGCCGCCTGCTCAATCAGCTTGAGCCGCTGATACAGCTCATCGATTGAGCGATCCATAGCTGCGGTAGTGCCATCAAATTGGAGCGCCATTTTGACGAGCTGCGATTTTACTACTTTCTCGCTATCTACAATCGTAGTTATAAAAAGATTAGGCTTTACTTCACCTTCTTCGTTTGTTGCTTCCAAATCTGTAAAGGCTTCATCGTCGCCGGCTTCTTCAACCCAGAGTTCGATGGGGCTAACAACGGACTTGATAAAAGTGGAAGGTAACCGCAGAGTTGCGCTAGCCAACAAATAAGCATCTGGCTCTAGCTCGGTAAGAATTTCTGCCTGTTGTTCAGAAAGATTATGGCCTTCGTCATAGACCACAATGAGCGGTCGCCGTGAGCCATCTTTAGGATTGGGACGGCTGACTAGCCGCTCCCAAGGGCTTCGGTCGCCAAATTTATCTGGATCTTGCTTGTAAATCTGAAGATTACCTTCAGCTTGCTCTTTATTATTAAAAAGGCCAGTTGTGGTCAAAATTAGAAGTGGAGCACTGGCATCGTTGAGCAGAGCAGGTGTAAGATTTCCCATCGGAATCACCGTGAAACCATCAACCAAGTGGTTGTATTTTCCACCTTCTGAGAAATTGGTAAGGGTCTGCCCGACGACGGAACGAGCCTTCGACATCCAAAGGACAATAGGCTCTTCTTGCAGGTGTATTCTTATGCGCATAACCGAATCAGCAAGGATCGGTGTCTTGCCTGCACCGGTCAACGCAGACAATGCTTGAAAATAAGGCCTTGGTCGGTTCCCTTTTCGCGGACGATCGGGATGATTGACATAAAATGCAAAACGATCCGTGATCAACTTAGAAGCTGCTGACTGGAAAACCTTAAGCTCAAGCATCAGCATCGTCCGAATTTGAGTAAGCATCCGCACGCGCATTGAAGCCTATATGCTCCAACACTCGGTCGGGTATCTTGTAAAATTCAACCCCTGCCCCAGTATAAGGAGCAATGGAAGCGTATACATGATATCGTTCAGCAAGCTGAGCGGCTGTCGCTTCAGCTACGATGGCGCGGAACGTACCACGGTTGAGTACAGAAACAGTGTCCGGATTATCCCAAATAAGAAAGAAACCTTCGTTTTTAGCATTTGTCGCAAAAAGATACTGATGGGATCCAATAGCGCATCGATGTAGATAAGTTCTGTATTTCTCCGATTTATCCCAATAACTATTAAGTAAAAGATCTATCGTCTCCTCTCTAGCAAGGGTATTTACAGCATTTGCATCAATTTTTTCGCGTTTTAGTTGAATAAAGCGGAATCCACCGCCAAGAGGAACTTGTTCGCCGGAAGCCCAGTTCCCCGTAATCACGCGTCGAACTCGATCAGCCGTAAGAGTCTTGGCATAATGGTCTTTTTTTTCGCTGTTACCTTGCTCAATCATGATGAAACGCCGCGTTGCGTTGGTCGTATGGTTAAGGTGAAGTACAGCATGTCCCGTCGTGCCAGAGCCTGCAAAAGGATCAAGCACTAAACCACCATCAGGACACCACAATTGAATAATCTTATTAAATAGCTTCAATGGCTTTACAGTAGTAAATCCATGACCTGCACCTACAATAGCGGTAAGCTCTTTAACACCATCACTTGTTCTCCCTGACTCTTTATATCCCCAAGATGTAGCATCCAATTCAACAGGATAACCAACTTCTTCTTCTGCCCAATATGTAACCGGAACTTTGCCGCGTTTAATCTCTTCAAGATATGTCTTGACGCGTGGACGGCCTTGTCCATCGCGACCAAACCAAACAAATGGCCATTGCGGTTTGGCAAGACGATTCAATGCTTTTTTTGCAACTGCGGGAGATATCTTGTTCGGCTGAGAATTTTTGATCATGAGAGCGGGTGCACGACCATCGTTGATATCTCGTTCTTCATAAATAGCTCCCCACTCCTGGAGCCACTTTTTGATATTCTTCTTGGGATGCCGCCATGAACCATGCCCTGCTGGATAGTGTAATTCTCCAGTAAAAGGAGACTGAATACCATACTCATCTTTTGGAGATGGGCTGCGTGCGGTAAGATTACCTTCGCGCCACATGCCTTTATCATTATCCGGGTTTGAATAACGCTTGTTATCCTGATCAGTACGGGCTTGAGAAAGTGTTCGGGCCTTGGAAAGGTCTTTAGCATAGACTAGAACATACTCGGTCGATGTCGAAACATGGGATTTGTCCGGGCGTGGCGCGGCGGTCTTCTGCCAATTGATAATAGCCAAACGATTATCTTCATCGAAAATCTCATCCATCAGCATACCAAGCCGATAAAGTTCACGATGATCGATACAGATCGCCATCACCCCGCCAGGCCGCAGCATCTCTTTCATCATCCAAATTCGGGGCGTCATGAATTTCAACCACTTGCTATGACGGGAGCCGTCATCTTCTGTGACTAATTCTCCCAGATCAGGGTCATTTGGATCCTGATCCCATTTGTCATTATATCGAAAATCAGAACCCGTGTTATAAGGTGGATCTGTTAGGATAAGGTCTACCTTGCCGCGATGGCGATATAGACTGACCATTGTAGACAGATTTTCACCGTCCCAGATTTCATTCTCACACTGAGAAATCTCATCTCCACAGGATAATTTCTTAGAAATTATACTTAGCTTCGGCTTAACTAGGCGCGTAATTTGCCATGGTGCAGTCCGCCCAGAATAATTCATAACGATACCATCCTGACCGGCCTGCTGAAGCGCGATATCGTGTTCTTGGAGCAATCGTATCAAAGCTGAGCGCGGAAGTTCGTCGTAATTCATGTGTATCTCAAGAAAAATGGCGGGTTATGCCAACGGCATAAACGGAACAATATGAGAACGTCCACATAGAAAGTACCTCAAAAAAATATTTGAATGCCCTCAGGTGAGACGAACCTCTAACTTTCTGCGGCCTAGGTGTCGCCAATAAAGCATTAGAAATAACCGCCGCCACGCTGCGCCGGAGCACCGTCATTTCGGCGCACAGATCCTCAAACGCACGCGCTGCCGGATCTGTCTCGGACATCAGACGTCTTCCCACGGATTGAGAACCCGCACACCAGCCGCCTCGAAAGGCGACGCGTCGCGGCTGGCCACAGCATAACCACGGGATGCGGCGACCGCCGCAATATAACCATCCGCTTTACCAATCGCCCGTCCCTCTGACCTGGCCCGCACCATCAGCTCGGCATAAGCCTGTGACGCCGCCAGATCGAACGACAGGACACGCCCCTCGAACAGGGGCAATACCTCCTGTTCCAGCCGCTCATGCAACACCGAACGCCGCCGACCGGCCGGCATCGCCCCAATCCCGAAACGCAGCTCCGCCACCGTGACGGCCGACAGGAAAAGCGTCTCAATCGCCTGCCCATCGATCCAAGCCAGAACACGCGGCTCCGGGACGGGCTTCCACGGCTCCGAGATCACATTGGTATCGAGCAGGATCATTCGAAGGACATCGGCTCGGCCGGGGTCTGATCTCGAACCTGCAAAGCCGTGACATCCTGTTGACGCACACCGGCCTCTCGACCGATGGAGGCCAGAAGCGAGCCTAACCGGACCCGCTGTGGCGGCCGAACGGCCGCTTCCAGAATAGTCCGGATCTCGGCTTCCGTACTGCGTCCATGCAGCATGGCCTGCGCCTTCAGCGCCCGATGCGTCTCCTCCGGAAGATTGCGAATAACCACAGAGGACATGACAGGACTCCTCATTTCCTGAAATGATATCATAAAGTAAACTACGATATCTTTCCAGAAAAATCCTACATCCCCATATCCATGCCCCGATCCCGCATCGCCCGCGCGTTACAAGGCCTGAGACCGGGCAATGGCCTGCCTGACCCGGGCCGTCAGTATGGCGGGATCGCAGACCTCGTCGATATGAACGACCTCAACGGGCGCAACGCCAACGTAGCGCAGGAGACGCTCCTCGATATTATCGCGGAGTGTTTCGGCATTCTCCGAAATGGATCGCCCATCCCGGGTGACGGTTCCCACGACCTCGATGTAGAGCGTGGGGCGTCCCTGCACGTAGAGCCCGAAATCAGCCCGCGCCGCCACCGCGCCCTCCCTTACCGGAGGCTGAACCATCACGCGGACCACCTGCGGGCAGATGCGCTCGATCCGGCGATAGACGGCCAGTTCGACGATGGATTCAATGCGATAGCCTTTGATCCGGACATCGCCCTGCCAAGCTGGCAAGGTTGTATGGCGCTGGGCCACGGCCTGACGGAAGGCCTTCCATAAAGGCTTGTCCCGATTGTAGCGGTCGACCAGAGCGCGACCGCCATCGCAGAACTCAAGCATGTGCTGCGTCGGCGTGACGAGAAGCTCCTTTGACAAAGCAGCATAGCGGTCCAAGTCCTCCTCGCGGAAAAGAGTGCGGGAGACCCAGTTTGGGAAGGCATTGTTCAAATGGTCGTTGATCATGACGATAGTCCAAAACGGCGCACGTCTCCCTCGGGTCCATGAGCCCGATGCAAAAACGCGCGGATTGTATGGGAAAACGATAAGGTGACGGCAGCCTGCTGGCGGTCTGGCGCGAAGCGCTCAGTCGCCCTTGACGGCATCGCCAATCAGAAGTGCGTTAGTCACGTGCCTGAACGTTCGGCGTATGTGACGCGTCAGCACGACAGCCCCTTCGAGGACGGTGTTATCGGCGTCATTCCCCGCGAGGCATTCGCTGATCGCGAAATCCAGAAGGCCGTGTAATGCGGCGATCTGCATGATGTCCGCTTCCAGGCGAGACGATAAGGAGGTGCATTGAGACATGAAGATTTTCTCGTTCGATGTTGAAAGAACGAGGCCCACACCCACACAACCCAATACACGTCAGAAGAGAACAAATCCTTTGGGGAATTACAGGTATGAGACCTCAAAAAGAGAGAAAATAGAATATTAAAATATAAAACCATTTGTAGATTGATGAAATATCAGCTGGTATTGCTGTGGTAATTGCAAAACGAAATATTACTATTTCTTCGATGATGATCATCTGTTTTTCTTCTAAGAAGCCTGACAGCTTCAGTCTTACCGCCCCATCCCTCGGTCATTTTTCCGCTCGATATCGTTACGCCGGTTGGCATCTTGCAAGGCCTCTTTGACGACCCTGACAATCCGCGCGGCCACCTCCGCGCCCAAAGCAGCCAGAGCTACGAGGGTCAGGATCAGATGATGCCCCCGGATCTCGTGAGGAATCCGCTCCTCTTCCAGCATCATGCGCAATGCATCAGCCTGTGGCCGGTTACGCTGACCGTTCCGGTCGCGATGACTCAGGGTCAGGCTCAACTCTTCCAGCCTGTCCGAGAACTGATGATCACGACGTAGCGCCGCAACACTATACACCGCTACGGGAGGGAAACGCGCCGCCCGTTGCTCGCTCTCGGCCTGGGCAATCCGCCCAGCAATGACCTGTTCCGGCTGACCATGATCCACCACCCGCCTCAGACCGGGCCGTTCCTCCATGCCGAATATATCACCGCGCTGACGCAGGACCTCCATCAGATCCGGGCGTCTCTTCAGATCCTGGCCAAACCCCAGAAGACGATCCCGCGCGACACGATAATCCGCCTCCAGATCCGGACCTGGCAGCGCGTCATTGTACGCTTCGACCACCTTATCCCATTGATGGACCAGATCTCGCGCTTCCTTCTCACGAACAATCCGCGCGGCTTTCTCCAGCTCCTGGCGATGCCCGTCTTCCCGCTCGGTGAGCCATACCTCGAGAACCTGTTCCGGCTGTGCGTCAGCCAGCATATTTTTCAGAACCGGACGATCCTCAAGGCCAAAATCCTTGCCCTGCCGGCGCAGCGTCTCCACCACCTCCGGCCGTGCTCGCACCCGCACGGCCCAACCAAAATCCCTCAGCCGATCCAGCGCCACATCATATGACGGATCCTGATCCACTCGCGGCAACATCGCCTCGTAATCCGCGATCAAACCGTCCCAGTCCCGCACCAGGGCTCGCGCACCCTGCTCCAGCTGATAAGCTTCGGCCCGCGCCAGAACAGAAGCAAACTGTTCCGCATCTGCCGTATGACGGTTGATAAACCGCGCAAGATCGGGCCGGGTCACAAAACCATGCTGTCGCTCCAACGCATCGAACACCAGAGACGGATCCGCCAGCAACCGTTCGCCATTGCGTCGCGCGATCTCCCGATGGTCCGCGACACGCTCCGCATCCTCGCCTCGCTCTTCCCGACGTCTGCCAGCTGGTCCGATCTTGTTCTGCGGCTCAAGGTCGATCCCCTGGGCCGCATAGGATCGATGATCGATCCGTGCATCCACGTCCAGCTCGGCCAGTCGCTCGTTGGCAAGAGAAGCCCATCGCTCCCGCCATGTCAGAAGCAGATCCTTGTCATTCCACGAGCGCTCTTTTGCGCGGAAACCATTCTCGTCTACGGCTCGTGTCACGAGCATCACATGGGCATGAGGCTTCGCCTGTCCGTCCTCACCACGATCCCAGTGCACATTGAGATCGGCCACCATGCCGCGTTCCACGAACTGTTCCTGCACGAAATCCCGTGCCAGCGCGATCCCTTGGGCCTGAGTCATTTCACGCGGAATCGAAAACTCCACTTCGCGGGCGAGCTGGGCGTCCTTACGTTTCTCGATCGCTTCAACTTCGTTCCACAGCGTCAGGCGATCGGAAAAGTGGGTTGGACTTTGGGGAGGAAGCAGGATTTCAGAATGCACGACTCCCCGTTTCTTCGTGAAGTCGTGGGCACGCTCCAGACGCACATCATGCAGGCGGGAGGCCGCGCGATAGGCCGCAGCCGCTACCGCGCTTCGGCCAGTAGCGCGGCTGATGACCTTTGCATGCAGGTGATAGATCGCCATGAATGCGATCCTATCATACCACTTAAGCGCACGTCACGCAGTGACGTATAAGCGCGCACTCACATTTTAATGCACTATAGAAATTGATCTTTTCGGATGAGTGACGCGGTTCTCGCGTGTGTGATAGAATATGGCACAGATTGAGAAATACAGGGGACAGGA
>VNJS01009579.1:0-10625 GCA_008042575.1 Drosophila watanabei | reverse complement strand
GTCGTTGCCAGAGGATAATGCAATATGAGCAGGTTGAAAGGACCCTGAGCGGCGTTCCAGTGTCCAATTTCTATTCAATTACGCGAAGTAAAGTACTTTGGTTTTAAGGGGTCAGATCAGAAAAATTATAATGAATATTACTTAATAGTTGTACATCAATGTTTGCTTCATTGTAAACGGAAAGAAGATTATACAAAGCTCTCTCGCGGTCCTCCAAAATAAATATTTGAAGGAAATAAAACTCGGTTTCAGATCATTTTGACATCTCCCAGTTTTAAGATAATTTTACGTCACCATTATATATTAAGACAGTTATTCGATAATTTCGGATACGCAACTCGGAAGGAGACACGCTGCCGGCAACTAAATGAACGCTTGCATTTGAATGCACCTGACAAGCCGAGGCGAACTGGTAGCGAAGAAGCCATTAACAAGGATTTCCACTCACCACCCAGGTGGCTTTGCTAATGGCAAATTATATGCGGCTTTGCTTTGCCTGTGTGAACATATCATGGGGCGGTCCTTTGTCCGGGCCGCAGGCCGAAGCCCGTCGACTGAATCACATGCAATTTATGTGACAGCCCGACAAAGCCAAAATCCACACAAAAGCACACATTTCTGCATGTGTATGGAGGAGAAGGTGTACGAACACACACAAAACTATATTTACCTTTTTGTTTGGGTGTCGGCATTGCGAATGCGACATGTTGCACAATCCGAAGGCAATTATGTCTGAAATTCAGAAGCACATTCCATTACTCGCCTAGATGAAGGGAACGGGAAATGTAATATGGAGTAATAATGAAATTACCCAACAATGGCCGGGCTCTTTGACACCAGCCCAGCTGGGGCCGGGGTGCCCTGATTAGATTACCACCCACCGAGTGGATGACGAAACATCATTTCGACAGGTGTCTGGCCTTTTGGGAGGTGCGAATTCAATCTGGCTTCATTTGATCACAGCTCGGATAGCAGGATGGAATTTATAATGCCTCTGATGGAAATCCTCTGCTGCGGAAAAAACAGACGGACAGACATGGATATGGCTAAATCGACTCAACTGTTGATGCTGATCACGAATTTATACTTTTAAAAAGGGTCGGAAATGTCTCAGACAAAAATTATAATACACTGCAAGGGTATAAATACAGATCATTTAAAGCACTCGAGAAATTTACACAGTTTTTTAGATCAAAGCAAATGTTTTTTTTGTTCGTCTGTACTTATTTTACCTATAAACAAGAAAGGAAGCTAACTTCGGTTCGCAGAAGCTTGTATACCCTTGCAGATTTCAATTGCATTAATTAAATACTAACTCTATCTATTTTATAATGAATTACTTTCAATTTTATTTTTACAGTTTTACATTTTTTACATTTTTACATGTAAAAGAAAATGTATTTTACCTCCACATTTACCGATCGTTTGTATGGCAGCTATATGATCTAGTTATCCAATTTTAATGAAATTTAAAACCAAATTCTGAAATAATATAGAATGCATAAATCTTAAAAAAGGAGAAGTTATGTTGAACACTGACAAAGTTATTTTTATTTTCTAAAAATTTTACGACCGTTACTATGGCAGCTATATGATATAGTAGTCCGATTCTTTAAAAATTTAATCTAAAAACTTCAAATAATATATAATGATCATAACCGAAAATCCATCAAGATATGATACAAACCAATGAAGTTATAATTTTTTTTTCAACAAATTTACGGATTGTTTGTATGGCAGCTATATGATATAGTCGTCCGATCTGGCTCGTTCCGACAGATATATGAGTGAGAGTATATAGGAGACTACCTGCAAAGTTTTATTCAGACTAGTTTTCGTAGAAACGAACAGACGGACAGACGGACATGGCTAAATCGACTCTGCTGTTGATGCTGATCAAGAACATATATACTTTGTAGGATCGGAGATGACTCCTTCACTGCGTTGCTGACTGAATTTTTAATAATAAAAATAACGCCCTGAAAATAATCATTATTTTTTAGTGTTATTTTTTCGCTCACAAATATATTTAATTTATTATATAAATAAAAATGTATTCTTGGAGTGATTAAGAATTCTCGTATTTCCTACAATAAATATTAAATATTTTATTCTTAGTTGATCAAATTACGTATTTATTCCTGATATATACATTTTGCTTAAAGTTTTTTCAAAATGTCGGTGAAAATATATAAACATTTCTGCAAATCAAAATGTCAAATCAGTGAAGCGCTATTCCACAATCATAAATTTCTTCGAGTCCCGACCACTTCCTCTTCGTCTTTTCGACAATGCGAGGTGTCAGGCCGCTGCCGGGGCCCTATATTGATTGCTTTCAATTAAAATACCGCCAGCTGCCTGCTGAAAAAGTTGACACGACATGCCTTTGTGTTAATTTAATTTTAGGAGACTACTTCAAAGTTGGCCGCCAATGGGCGGTGGGAGTATTTGAAGGGATATTGACAGCAATGCCTGCGGCTAGATCCTGTCAATATAGCAGTCCAAACCGTTTTCATTAGCTCACTGCCAGGACACTGACAGGACACGAAGGGAACGGGCATTGGAACGAGAATGGCAACAGCAACTGGTGCTGGGAGAAAATTTTGTTTTTATCCATCCGCTTAACTTTAATTCACTCAGTTGAAAGTCGGGTTGAAAATTGAATTAGTTTTATAATACAACTATATTCATTGTACTTCAGTTTATGTATATTATTTTTACAGTCTTACATTTTTTTCGTGTAAAGCTTAACATTTTCCTCCACATTTACCGATTCCTTCTTATACCTGTTACGTACGTTTTCAGTTGGAATTAATACCCTTGTACCCGATTCGAACCGGTTATAAAAATTCTCCCAAAAGAAAGAATTCAAATTGCAATAAGATGAATCAAACTTTGATCTGCTTCAATTAATCAATAAATTTGATTGTTCTTTGCGAAAATCCTTCTACTTCTTAGGGCTTAGGAAAATATTAGCCATAGCTATTGCTTGATTAATCCGATCATTGTCCCAGCTTAAGGTTCTTTGCAAGTGCAGTGGCCATTAAATGCATTATTTTCGCAATTCAAATGCTAATCCCATGATAGCTGCCCTCTTTGGCCTGCGATGTGCCCCGCTGGCCTGGCAAGGTTCCTTAAAACTGTAAGGCGATTGCCATGCCAGCAACTGGAATCTGCTGGAGAGATATATGGCCAGGACATTTGTCGACAGGAGCAAAGCTCAACTGAGCACTGCGCTTATCAAATATGATGTAATATAAATATCCTGCTGGCTCCGGCAGACACGCATAAAGGTAGTTAGCCTGAAAGGGACGTGGAAGCGGAAGTGGAAAAAGTGAAAGGCATTTCCGCAGCGAAACCGAGCCGAGCGAAAGCACAAAAAGCACAACAATACAAAGGAACAAAAAGGTAATCACCCAGCGCCCAAAGTAGGCGGCAAAAAACGAAACAAATGAGTCTCTATAAATACACACGTTGCAATGGGGAAATGGGTAAACCTATCCCTCGGCACTCCCTCCCGTTCCAGACCCCAGATCCAAAGTTATGGCAAGTCACCCAGCCAAGAAGGGAAACTTTTCCCCTTATGCGGCCGCGAGTGACTCAGGGTGTAGGTATTTGTGTCTGTGACACAATGAGAAATGCAAAGCGCAAATGAGTTGAAAACTTTGCCATAAGTTCGTGTGTATAACGTGCAATCGCAAAATTAAAGGCGACTTTTAGGCTTCTTCCACAATCTGAGAACTTTGCCCAACAGATACGCGCAGACATCGCAGCGATTCCATTTTTGAGTGGGTACATTAGCTGAATCCACGACTCCGCCATGTCAAAGGATATGTCTTTGGACCTTTTCGACGATGGCTGGCTGGCATTTTATGCAGATTTGTTGCTGTCATTACAGCCGGACATTTTGAATATTTGATTAAACGAACTGAGTAATTCAAATAACCAAATTAATTTAGTATTTACAAAAGGATGTCAAGATTGTCATGTAAAGCATTGAAGACTAACATGAGGGTCTATCCTTTTACTACTTCCCCATTGGCCTTAAAGGGTTGCAATTTTAATATTAAATAGTTGTCAGGATAGGATGTAGGGCATCCATTCGGTGCCTTGTTGAATGCCTACGAACATATCTGACACGGAAACGCCTCCTTTTTCTTGGCTGAAGGGCTGTTTATCAGTGACACGCCAAAGGCAAAAGCGACATGGGGCTAAGAGACGCCTTTTCGGTGAGCTGGGGGACAGGCCCTCGTCAGCTTTCCCCGGTGCTGCAAATTGTTAAATGTTGAGCAAACAATAAGACGCGGAAACGCAAATATTATTTGCATTTTACTCGACTTGATTTTAATGTGCAGAATAAATACCAACGTGAACAAACAATGTGAGTGAATGCGGCTCCAGCTTAAAGATCCGTGTCGACCTTCTTGGCCGCCAGTTTTTGCAGCAAAGTCAAGAAGCTGAAGGCCTGTGTAATCACCTGTAGAGATTTAAGTTGGAGTATATTCAAATATCACTTATGTTTTATGTTATTCCAACTTCTTACCGATCTCAGGCGATTGACATCCATCACGTAAAACTTTCCAGCAGTCACATAGACGGCGCGACGGCTATTGACCAGAAAGATGAGGATGTCCTGGCGGATATGGTGGGCGTGTTTCCACCAGCTGCCCCTCCAAAAGGCGTCCCCGGACCGGACGCTGTGACGGCTCAGCAGCTCACCGCAGTAGGTGAACATCAGCAGCTCGAAGAGGGTCAATCCCAAATATTGCAGCTGGTTCACGATTCGCAGCACCTCGCGCGTCCCGGACACGCCCACAAAGACCAGCAGGCAGAGCTGAATGGTGATCTGGAGGGACTTGACCAGACAGTACGGACTGAACAGGTCCTCCAACTCCACGGAGCAGTGGAGGATGAAGCGATGCAGGCGCACGCACTCTACCAAGGCACCTTGGAATGCATCACCCTGGCCCGGACCGGGACGTCCTGCACAAATTTTAGACAAATCGGTTGGGTGCTCCTTCAGCACGGCATATTGGTTTAGCTCCCGGGTAGAGTCCTCCAGCAACAGCTCCTTCTGGAGCAAACTAAAGTACCGCTTGTATATTTGCTAAAATACCCCGAGGCTGGCCTCTTACCTAAGATCCTTCACAGACTCTCCGGCCAATAGCCTGGCATGGGCATCCAGGTTCTTCAGACTACAGTAAAGCACATCGAACTGGCCGAGAAGCAGCAGGATCAGAGTGACAAACAGCGATCCCCCAAAGCCGAAAGTGACGCCCACCAGAATCTGGCCAAAGAGCTGAGTGGCGTACACCGCCGTGTAGGTGACGGGGGCCATGGCGTCGAAGGGATACCAGCAGAGCAGCGGAAGCGTACGAATGCCCAGCATCAGGGGCGAGACGCCCCAGGAAATGACGCCCAGCAGACAGGCCATAATCCAAACGATTGTGAAGGTCCTGGCCTTCCGGAAGGCGGCGTGGCTGCTCACGAAGGTAACGCCGGCCAGTGAATGGTGGCGGTACTCCCGATTGATGTGCTCCATGTAGGCCAGCAGGCGCTTAGACCGAATGCACCAATAGATGGTGCCATAGCCGGTGAAGAAGTAGATAATTGTCATGGTCAAGGCGTCGGTTATGCCCTGCAGCTCCCCCGTCGGCAGGACGTCGAGCGTCGTTTTGGTGAAAAGCACTCCCAGATGCAGCGATGTGAATATAACTATCGAGCAGTAGGCTCTGGCCAAAAGCCCCCCGCCGGATCTCAGCCAGTGGGGCCACAACTTGGGCATTCTGGGCGACGGCACCATTCCCATGGCCAGCTGCAAGCTCGTCAGCAAGCGGAACAGGTCGGAGTCCCGAGCCGGATCCAAGACGACATCGTATCTGATGTGCGCATCGACGTTGCCGTGGAACTGAAGGCTGGCCATTGACTGGGCTATCAGGGTTCTAATCCGGAATCGAACTGCTTATGGGCTGCTCCGGCCTTGGCGCACTGCTATTTAAGCGGCCCTAAATTTATGCATTAATGAGTTTTTAAAAGTCTTCCCTCTTTCCAAGTAAGGTGTCTGGTTGGGCGTGTCTCCTAATTAACTGTCTAAATGCCTAATTGACTTTCCAAATTGCCCCTGAAACAACGCTCGGCGAAGTTGGCAAATATTTGGAAATACAAAACTCAAGTTTTACACGAAATGTACTCATACTGGCATTAAGGCCTACAACCAGCTCAAGGCCGTAATAGAATTCGAAAATGGTTAACGCGGTAGCACGAAGCATACTCTTCAGATATACACAAGTTTTTACAACTGAATGGGAACTTAATATAACGATTGTATGTCGTAAAGTAGTGTATTCCAATTGTACAAAACTATATTTATACCCTATGCGAAAAGAGCTCAAGGGCTATAAAAGTTTGTATATACTTTCCTTATGAGTATCTTTGGGTGGCTTCGTTAAAAACTGGATCTATTCTGCATCAAGATTGTTGTACAAGCAACATTGATATTTTGGCAGAACCAATCATATTTACTCAACTTTGTCCCATAAATTTGCCTCAACATTTTGTTCTTTGATATTAGTTCATATGGATTACAATAGAGAATAATTAGGCAATGAGAGTTATCCACTTCTTCCTGTCTTTTATATTAACGGACAACCTAAATTTAATAGGACATCCCGGAAACGAGTCACTCAAGGATTTCAATTAGCAGCCACGACCACATATTGAATCCATTTTTACTTCCTGCCGCGTTTTCAGGTGGCTGTCGTTGTGCGATTTCTCATTTAGAACTGGGTGAAGGGGCGGACTTATACGTCATCGTTGACCTTCGACCGACGTACATGAGCAATTAGAGACAGAAATATCCTCAATGGTAATTGCCTCGCATTTTGCATTTATTGAATCGGAATGCGGGAGCCCACAAAGGGGGTACTGCAGAGCCCCGACAGTAACGTAGCATTTGACACCGTTGAAGGTGGTCATATAAAATGCTAATTGTCGAGAGAAATTCGCACTCCTTGCAGGTGGAAAAATGTGTATTGCGGAATTCCCGGCCACCGGCCATATGTTTGCGTGCCGCGACTCGCGATCATGACAATTAGTTTTGGATTGAAGCCGTTTAATTAGCCCCTGGCGACATGCAATTAATTGTACGAAATATTTAAAGGGCCGCCGAGGTTGCCAGCGAGTCTTCAGCGCGAAAACGTGTGCTTCTGCTGGCCGAACATCAAATATAAATGCAAACTAATTCGATTCCCTGCGGGCTTCCTTTTATTTCCCGAAATTGTTACACACTGTTGGCATAATGGGCCATGAAATGCCCAGCTCCCAGCTCCCAGTTCCAGTTCCATTTTGAGGTTCCAGCTCCCGCGGCCTAATGTCTGAGTTATCACTGGTGCTTGGCAGCTACTTGGCCAAATTGTTGCCGGGCTGTAAATGGCCAAACTTTACAGCGCACTCGTCCACCACCACCGCCGCCTCGTCCGCAGGAGAACCTGCTCCTGGGCAATACATTTTTCGTGTCAGTCGGTTTCATTACGTATGTACGTGCACTGAGAAAATTGCAATAGAGTCTAAGAATGAATATTGGTTTCCAATACCCTGCGAAACTACACTGTTTATAAAACAGTTCAAACTTTAGAGTTTGGGTTGAATATATCAAACCACGTGTTGCCCTTTTTGCTGTTTCGTAAACATTGACGTGGGGAGCCAACATTTTTATAAAACATAAAACAAGTATAAATTCCGAACTTATGCGTAATTTTTCCCTCTGTTTGTTAAAGTTCTGCGGATCTGGTTGCCGCTCTTCAGTCTGTCAGCCTGTTCTCACGCATGTCGAGAGCTGTTTCAAGTGAAATTTACCTGCTGTGATTTATTCAATCAACTTGTGCGCCGTCCCAAAACAGCTCAGGTTGCCTTTATTATTTAGACATCTTTGTTGTCTCTGCTGATGCGCCTTATGCGAGTTTAATGTCACTTGCCTGCCTAAACAAACTTGGCTGCCACATTTAATCTGCATAATTTTTATGAAAATTACAGCCCAGAGCAGGGAGAAGTCGGCGAGCCGGCAGCGAAGAGGATACCATTTCACTCATAGACAACAAAAAATGTATTTTAGATGTACAGCATTTGTTGGACTATATTGCTGCTTTAATTGTTGTCCCACGTGGCGTATGCTTAACGAAAAGTGGAATTCCTCAAATCCTACAAAGAACCGAGTTTATTTTGATGAAAAAGTTCGGTTCTACTAATGTATGTATAGGGGAAACAATGTAAAAGGAACTGCTGACTGAAGAGAATACTTTTTTTTTAACATTTTATCCCCCATTTTATCTCCGCATTCCGTTTCATTGATTTACTTCTATTTTCATTCAAATAAAAACACAACCGTTATACAAAAAACTCGTGTGAAATAAATATATGTTCGGGAAATTATAAATTCATTTTCGAAAGCTCCTTTGTCAAAAATTTATTGAAATAGTTCTGCAACCAAAAGTCCCCCCTAGCCCAATCGACCCCGTCCCGTATTTATTGCCCAATTTTTGCTACTTCGCCAATTGAACAGCCATTCATTATATATGTATGTATTCCCTTAATCCGGTGATGAAATAAAAATAACAAAAGAAGAGCTTATATGCATTTTTCTTTGGCAGCACCTGGCGAATGCACAGTTTTTAATTAAGCGTCGCACTGAGAGGTGGAAAAAATAAAATAAATTCCCGGCACCTGGAATAATATTTTTAGAGCTTTTGCCGGCTATCGCCAAACCGTTTCATGTGAATCCTAGCGAACCTAAAGCCACACAAGCGCCGTCATATTGCATTTTTCTGAAAAGTTTTTAATTAATTGCGCTGGCCAATTTTTCGGCACTGGCCGAAAGCTCCAGTTCCGAATGGAAGAGGCACCAGCCTCAGCCGACCACGGGAACATCGCTAATTTGCAGCAGCCATCAAAGCGGGGCCAACGGGGCGACAGGAGAGCATGAGCTGAGTCAATCAGTTTGGCATTCTGTGTGTTAAGAGGGGAAAGGCAGGAAAAGGGGGCGGCACCAAGCCAATCCTGCCAGTCCGGGCAGTCGCGTGCTCCGCACGCCCCATGTTTGCTAATTTATGCGCCACTGCAGCCGCAGGACGACGGTAAACAGTGAGCGGCAAAAAGTTTCCCAACTGACAGGGAGCAAGACGGAGTCATTCGCCTGCTAGCCGACGCATGAAATACGCTTTCGGGGTGATATTTCTTACTAAATATACAGGATATTTTGAATGTTTTATTTTATAATTTGCAAAGACAGTTTGATGCCTGTTGTTCATACTATATGTGCCTAAAATGCCCCACTATGAGAGAGTTGTTACTGTGATACCTAGAGTCCGTGGAACTTGTAATGGTCTCAATATATAACGTTATAGTAAAATGCGGTTATGCAGTTTTTTTTCGCAAATATTACGTCAGACTGATACGGTAGGAGCCCAAAGAAGAGGTATGGAAAGGGTGTCGGACAATAAAATGGAAAACAGGAAACAGGATCAGAGCAGCTCTGGTTCCTGGCAACGCCTGTCATTGTTTTTGTCCCTCTTGTTCGCGCTTTAAACTTTGCTCTCGCTTCGAATCCCCCACCGAAATTCATTACACATTGATGGCCAGGTCCTGCGTCTGTTGTCCTTCTACCCACCAGCCGATACTTTTACTCCACTCAAGTGTTGCCCTTTATTTCCTTGGAAAACAATTTGTCAAACGACAAGCAAAAACTTTCCTTGGGACAAGGCAGATTGAACTTATTAGTCGACGGGCCTGTTAACCCCTTAAAAAAATGTATAAATTTAGAAACAAAACTTTAGATTTCTCCTGAAGCTATCAATATAAGAATTACATAATATGATACTCGTATTCAATCCTTTTTTAAATTTGTAATATTTTGGGGCGGGACAGCTCTCGAATTTTGATTAAGCCGGCTTGCTCCTAATCCAATAAGAAACTTTTCTTATTTTATAATATATTTATAGACCTTGAACTTTAAGTTAAAATTATCCCTGTTTAAAGAACAAAGTATCGAAAGTAATTAGAAATACTATATATATACGAAAATTAACGGATAAAATGTTTACTTTAAGGTACCAATGTATACTATAAAACCAACTTTAGCTTGGCTGTCAGAGGGTTAAGCTGCAAAAGGTTTATCTCCGGAGGGGGGCGAAAATATGTCAGATTCTTTAAACTTTAAGTTAGGTTAGGAACTGATACGATGTGCTAAATGTATAGTAGCACAAGTGCTCGCCCACTTCTCCGCAGCTCGAATGGCTGACATCCCTCGAAGGCTAGAATTTGGGCCACTTTGTTGGGGCGTTTTGTTCGGCAATTTTGCGCTGCCTGGCAGAAAAGTTTCTAATGCAATTTTGTTAAATATTTTTGGCTGTGATTTCGTTTGGCGTCGTTCGTTTGGCCCCCACAAATAGTTGGGCGCCTTCCCGCCCCCCTCAAAGTGTCCCAAGAAGAGTGAGCTGCCCGACGGCATGCGACTCCTTTTTTATTTGGGCAACTGCAAACTAAACTTTCCGACCTGCCAAATTGAGTTGCGAAGTTGCTAACTGTCCCAACTGACAGGCCACATATGAGGCTAATTCAATTTGAGGTAAGCG
>VNJS01009575.1:0-19102 GCA_008042575.1 Drosophila watanabei | reverse complement strand
TTTTTGGCCGCGGTGGACCTTTCTGTGGAATTGCCCATATTCATTATCTTGGCGCCACTTAGGTGACCCATGAAACGAATTCGATGATTCGATTTAAATAAGTTAATGTTCAATGATAATTCATAAAGAGATGATTAGCTTGTGCTTTATATAAATATAATATAATTTTATGTCAAGTTTATTAATTAATTCGAAGATTAAAAAGACTCAACAAACAATAATTTTACAGTAATTTCCTACATAAATTGACAGTAAATCTTTTAAGTTTGCTTTTAAAACTGACCAATTTAATCAAATAAATCAATAAACCTATCAAAAACAATCATTTTTATACTATAATTACTAAATCTATTATTTTTTAACTACTAAAATATTTAATAAAAACTAAAACTCACATTATTCCAACGAAAAGTTCACCAATTTTCAAAATTCAAGCTTTGTGACACTTGATCTCTTTTGCGATTCAGTCAATTCCGGTTAACACTTTCCAACACTGTAACTGTACTTTTTTACTGTTTGTGTAACTGTACTTTTTTACAGTTCCTTTTTAATAAGTTTTAAATATTCTTTAAGTAACTTCCACTTGATTTATATAAAATATATATTTATGATTCCAGAGCTCGTTTGTCCGCCTGGCGAATCCTAACCGTTAGGTGTGACAATGCAGAATAAACGCAAATCCGTTGGCAGCATTTGTTTATATAGGCGCTCGAAGACCCGACGACGCCACAAAAAAAGGGTATAATTCAACAGGTACAAATAAACAACCGACACAAACGACGACGCTTCGTAGGTGACAGAAGTCAAATGCTGTTCGCGTGGGCGATGGGCTTTCTCCGCCCACTTTTAGGGTCAGGTTCTCGGGGGATGAGGTCTAACTTCGTTCGTTCAGGTGCTCGGGCACTTGAAGTGTGTATTCCTTTTTGTAATTTAAATTTATTTCAACGCGCGGGCTAATTTCAGAACAGAATCAAGTGGGCACCACGCTCAAGTTCTCGGCTTTCTTACTCGGCGCGAACTAAACTCTCGGGATCGGTTCGGATCGGATCGGATCGATCCCCTATATCAATCGAGCCGAGCGGAATCTCAATGGAACTGAATGAAGTCGGTTGCCGGAGCGGAGCGTCTTCGTGCATTTTTTGTCGTGCCACGCTTTTGACAAATCGTCCGATAAAGCCAAGATTTATGATCGGGTGCCATATATATTATAGTTAGTAGGTATATACACCCTACAGCACTAGCCCTGGGTCATATGGGTTCTCTCGCTTCCCTAATTATTATTCTATATAATGAATTGGCAACTAACCTGAACTCTGATCCCAATTTATACTACAATCTAGGCTTTTACACAATCGGATAGGTTGGTTCACTGCTCCTAACCAAGGAGCTTTAGTCAAGGCCTCATACAATCTATGATAATAATAGACTGAGATTTTTCTACCCACAAGATCAATGATGCCCACATCACTTTAGTCTGCTGTGTAGGTCATTAAACTCGCAATGATTTAGCTATAACAAGAAAAGTTTTAAAAGTTAATTGGGTCAATGTCGACTGGCAATTTTTTCGTACAGCAGCGGATGTTGAAATCCCCGGCGGATATTGCAAGCTCATGTACAGAAAAATTAAACATCACATGATACTTGTAGTTCTTATAAATTTTAGGTACCTGTAAATAGAAACCATTTGTGGGGAAACCTATCACAAATCTAAATAAACTGTTGTGGAGTAAACAGAAAGGGGTAAAAATAAACTCAGAGCTACCGGATTTAGTACAAAAATAGCATGGAAATTTACACTATTGTCTATCCCAGAGATAACCAGTCTGATCTTATCTTTTATGCTTACTTAATCATCTTTTTATCACGGCAGATCTGAGGTTTAAAAGAAGAACTATAAGAAAAGCCGAAGTTTGTCTACACATACAGTTTAAATTCGATCATAAAGTCGAATTTTATAAAGTCGAATTTTAATTAATTTATGATCATAACTAAGCAAAAAAAAAGGCAGCAATTTCGCTTCGGAAAGCTTTTCTTGTTATTATTAAGTTAAAAAACAACTTTTTTTCATATTTTATTTTACAAATAAACAACATTTTTCACAATTTAAGCAAAATTATTAATGAAAACCTAACACAATTTTGAAAAGGGTAGCTTTTTACTCACAAACTTCTTATAAAAATCATAATACCCTGCAAGGGTATAAAAAAGTGACGCAATGACTAACCAAAATTAAGTCACACAGAAACCCGAATTAATTGGGGTGTCGTGACAAATAGATCTTAGAACTGTTCGCTTTTTTTAAATAGAATTAATTTATATTATTCAGAAATCTCCCCGAAAATGATTTCCTAATTTAAATGCGTCTTTTTTATATGACAAAGTCCCCGCAGACAGTAATTAATTTCGTCTAGGAATTATTCCTGATTATTCCGGCACGCCCCGACCTCTTGTCTGATCCGGGAATATCGGTAGGTAGTTCCTCGGCTTATCTCCGCGCCCACGCTCCAGCCGCTGACTTGTGATTAAATTAATTTTTATGGTTACATCACCCCGAATTAACAGCGGGGGAGGAGTCTATCAAGTCCCATTGCGGCTCATCATTTGTCCGTCTGAGATTGATAAGAGCTTTCGCGTATCGCTAATAAAGAATCAAATCAGTGCTAATTGACAGTTATTAGAAGGCGACGAAGCCACTGAATTGACATTGTCAATGCCGGAACAGAGCACAAGCACGTGCCGCACAATTATCAGTCATCACGCGACTGCATGACTTTTATTAAGCTTTTTCAGTTAATTTGTGGCGTATTGAGTCAGTTGTTTTTAGTCAAAACAATGCATTTCTTGTTTGCGCTTCAAATTCAATATTCGTGATTTTGATTTTTGATTTTTGAATTCTGGAAAAAAGCCGTTATTCAAATATATTCAAATATTATTACGGTCACATTTTCAGTATGCTAAAGTAAGAAATCTGGGCACACTAAATCGCTCAGCGTACAGTGCTGCCCATTTGCGCATTTCAGCACCCAATGCTGCCCATGTTTTTGAAGATTCAGCACCCAATGCTGCCCATTTTTTAGCGATGAGCAACCAATGCTGCCAGCTTGTAAAAAACCACCAGATATAGCGGGCAAATAGCCAAACCGTCAGCGCTGTGGGGGGGCGACGAAAAATAAAAATAATAAGAAATCATGTCGACGCTTCAACTGGAATTTTCCCAGGCCATGGCCGACTTCAAGAAGATGTTCCCGGACATCGACCGCGAGGTGATCGAGGCGATCCTGCGCGCCAACCTGGGAGCCGTGGACCAGACAATTGACGCCCTGCTGGCCATGTCCATTGACAATCAGGTGAGCCCTTGTGTATACTAATATGTGCGCTATACTAACAGGCTAACTAACCCAACGCTAATGACTGCCACTAACTTGAACGCAGAACGAGAAACTGCGCAATGAACTGGATGCTAATGTCTCGCCCCAGCAGAGCCTCATCAACCTGAACGACTCGGACAAAGACCTGCGGCGCACGGGCCAGCTGGTGGACACCACGGACGGCGCGGAGACAGGAGGAGCAACTGCTGCCGCTGCTGCTGCTGGTGTGGGTGCAGTGCTGCTGGGCACCAACGCCGGCGCCTCGCCGAATCACCACAACACGGGCGCCTCGCCGAAACAGCGTCCGCTGGGATCGGCCAGCAAGGTGAACAGTCAGAATAATACGCCCACAAAGCAGCGCACAACGAATCGCCGCTGGAATCCGCCGATACTGGGCCCGTTGCCAGTTGGGTTTCTGCGCATTACACCAGCCCCCGGGCAGCAGGATTTCGAGTTGCCGGACGAACAGTTTGCACTGATGCTGCAGAATGAGGAGTTTATGAACCAGCTGCGCTGGAATCAGGACTTTATGAACGCTTTGGAGAAGGAGCAGAGCGGCAAGGCCAAGGGCGAGGACGATGCCAATTTCCAGGAGCGGCTCAAGAACATGGGCAAGATGTCGCGCAAGAAGTTCCTGCAAATGGCAAGGGTCTTTACCTGGCAGCGCAACAAGAAGGTGACCACGGCCAAGCAGATTGACTCGTTGCCGCTACGCGAGGAGCCCAGCGACGACGAGGATCATCACCATCAACATCACAACCAGCAGCAGCAGCAGCAGGCGAACCAGCAGCAGCAGCAGCAGTCCAGCAACCAGCAGCAGGGCCAACTGCAGCTGCGCAAGTGAAACTACGGATGCGGGTGCGGCGCTGCTTTGTTATCTTATCTCAACGGCCATAACGTGACGATCACGTGCGCTAGTAATCTCTGCTAAGACGAAGCCCAAGTAATCTCTCCACGCAAAGAACGAACGAAATCTCCCAACCCAATCTCAAAGCGAAAAGAATGTATTACTATATAGTTTTAACCTTAAGTGCAATTTCTCAACCTCCCGTGCAATATTCCCAACTTTTACGTTTTGTTTTTATTTCTTTCGTTGTTGCCAAATTAGCGTAGATTAAGTTTTATCCATACTATACAAGTTCGACTGATTATAGCATCACATCGGAATCGGAAAACTTAGAAGAGCACTTAGCTTAACCCCCGAAAACCTAGTCATAAAGCGAAACTAAAGCCCTTTATTGTACAGTAAACCCCGTGGCGACTTTTTACTTCTTAAAATCAAGCTGACAACATCTACGATATGCATGCATTATTATTATTATTATTAATTGTATACCCGCGAATCTCAGAACCACTACGCATATACCATATCAGCTGCAGTTTTACTCTTGAAACTAAACTCCGAATCGAACCTACGGCAGATCTTACCAGTGAAGGAATATGCGTGCTATAAACTAGCGAAATATTATTATATTATAATTATAAAAGGCGGCTATATTTGATTGTAATTGTATGTAAAAATATTTGAATAACAAAACTTATATAAACTATTCCAAGTATCAAATACAGATATTTCAAAACTTTACAAAGAATCGGTGTTGTTTTTCAATTGGAAAGTATGTTAAAATAGTGCTGGAAAGGCTTCGATATATTTATCGATTTAAAATCGATTCACTCTTTTCCAATTCCTCTTCCCAATAAGTATAAACTCATCTAACTTGAATTTATTTAATTTTTATTTTGTTTTTGCATTTCCTTTTTAATTTTTTATAAACATAATACATTTATTAATAATTAAAAGATGTCCGAACCGCATTGAACCACTTAACTGCAGCTCCAGGATAAGCCCCAAGGCAGGATGCTCTGATATTCGAGTCCTCCGTCCGGAGAAGATCCTGAGGAAGCGGCAAGTGGGCTAAACGAGTTCGAAAAAATGGTTTTTCAATTACATTTTTCACACGCTCATATTATTACATTATTATGTTATTGTAACGGCTTCTTTTGTTTTGTTTTGTTTATTATTTTCAAAAATGATTTGTATTCTTTATCATATATTTTTAATATATATGGGCTTAGGTTTTAATCTTTATTTAGTTTCAATGTTGGTTGTTGGTTGTTGGCTGTGTTTAGACTTTGATTTAAGGGCATATTGGTTACTACTCGTACGCGAAGTTTATATGCAATGTTTATTTATGAAATATTTTTCTCTTATTTTTCTTGTAAATTTACTTCGTTTTTTCTTTCTCTTTTTGGGATTGACGCGACAGTTGTTTGTTTCTTAAGTATAAATATACTAGAATTTGTGGCTGTCTGTTGTTGATTTTTAACTCGGAAGCGGAACTTACACTTGCAATCCTACTCTCTTTCTCCTACTCTCTTCCGTCTCTCTAATTTCCGTTTCCGCTTTTTGCATTTTTTCGCTCTCTCTGAGAGCACGCCGGAGTGTAAGTGTTTTAATGGGGATGTGTGTGTGGGATGTGGCATGTATGTGTGTGCTGTCAATTGATCGTGTGTATGTGTGTGTTATTTTAAACAATTACTTGTAAATTTGTTTTAAACTAATTACTAAATGGGCTCATCATTACTTCTGGTTTGTTTGCAACATTTTGACATCATTTGCATACAATATTTTTATAAAATATGTTCCTCATTCATGATTTCCTTTCTCGATTTTATTTTAGCTTTCTTGTGGAATTTCCTCTGGTTTCATTTCTTTCTTGTTTTAGCAATACAATTTAGGTTTTTAGCTTAATTTGATTTTGTTTTGTGTGTTTTGCGGTCTATTTAAAGATATATATTTGTTGGGTTTTCGTGTTTAGTATTATAGTTAGTTTTTTTTTGTGTGTATAGAGAGTGTGTATAATCGAAAAGAAGAATCAATAAATACGAATGTTTTTAGTTGACGAATGTTGTTTCACTTGATGCATCATAATTTAAAAACGGCTCAAAAACGAACGACAAATATATTTAAATATGTATAGTATATATCATAATAATTCCCCATATATATATGTATGCAGGCATTAATGGTTAATCATCAGCGAAAAATAGTACAATCATAATGGTAATAATAATAAGTAGTAAATGGTAATAATTACAAAAAACTTGTTCAAACAGTTAAAAAACATTGTCAGCTTTTAGTTTTTAGTTTTTAGTTTTTAGCTCTTCCTTGTGTGTGTGTGTGTGTAAATGTAAGTAGATGGGGTTATTCGGTTCAAAAACGTATCGAAACGAAACGAGAAACGGAAACAAAACAAAAAATAATAGAAATCTCTTTTCTTTAAACTTTACTCTTAAATTTCTCCCCCTCTAAAATTTGCTCCGTTTCAGTTTTCGGTTTTGGGCTTTCTGCTTTCGGTTTTCTGTTTTATGTTTTTAGTAATCTTTTGTTTTTGTTTTGTTTATGTTTTGGAAGTCTTATAGCAGAACACATAGGGACTTTTTCGGTTTCTTCTGTTTCTTCTCGGGCGACTTCTTGTTGATCTGCCTGACCAGGTCATAGAAAATATCGTTCACATTCACTTTGGCTTTGGCTGACGTCTCCATGAAGGCGCAGTTGAACTGGGTGGCCAGGCTCTTGCCCAGCTCCTTGCCGACGACGCGCTCCTCCTCCAGGTCGCACTTGTTGCCCACCAGCACCATCGGCACATCGTCCGTGTCCTTGACGCGCAGTATCTGCTCCCGCAGGTCCTGCAGATCGTTGAACGTCGATTGCGCCGTTATCGAGTAGACCAGGACGAAGCCCTGTCCGTTCTTCATGTAGAGATCCCGCATGGCGGTGAACTGCTCCGTGCCCGCCGTGTCCAGGATCTCCAGCATGCACTGCTGACCGTCCACCTCCACCTGCTTCCGGTAGCTGTCCTCGATGGTCGGATCGTACTTCTCCACGAAGATGCATTGGACAAACTGGACCGTTAGCGCCGATTTGCCGACGCCGCCGCTGCCCAGCACCACGATTTTGTACTCACGCATGGTTTCGCTTCTATCTTTTAATGGTTAAATTGCCCAAAATGCAGGTAGGTTTCTCAGGTGGGTTTCTTCTCTCCTCACAAAGTCACAAGTCTCCGCGAGTTGTTGTTGTTGTTGTTGTTGCTACTGCTGTTGTGTTGTGTTGTGTGTTGCTGTTGTTGTGCAGAATTTGTTTCTCCTTATCTCCGCTCTCCACTCTCTCTCTCCAAAAAAATCACTAGTTTTAGGCGTTGTTCGGCGATTGCTTTTCGGTTGCAGTTTCGTGGTTCTTTTAGAACGTTTTTTCTCCTCGTTCTTCCTTGTTTTGCTCTTTTTGTTATTTAATTTTATATATATGTTTAAAGTAAGTTTGTTGCTCTTGTTGTTGCTGTTGATAACCTTTGTGCCGTGTACGGGGGTGTGTGTGAGCTCGTGTTGATGTGGAGTGTGTGTGAGTGTCGGTGTCGGTGTTTGTGCCTCTCCCTCGCTCGCCCTCTCTCGCTCGCTCTTTCCGCCGAGGTGCGTGCGTTCTTCGTTCAATTGTTGCTTTCAGGCCCAGCGGCGATAAAAGAAGTCTCCTGTTCCCTGTTCCGCTCCGGTCACTGTTACCGAGGGCGCACTGTGGGGTAGATAAGCGAAAAGAAAACACTTTTTAGCTGGAAAATTCTTTGAGATCATCGGGTTTTTGATTGGTTTGCGTTTTTTTTTTCGTATTTTTTTTTTTTTTTGTATGCTGAGAACTGACTCTGCACTCCCTCTTTTCTTCGCTTCTTCGTAAACTCGCCCTCTCTGTCGCTCTCGTTCTCTCTCTATCTTATGATTCATTTACAGGGTTACCAGGCGGCGCACTGGAGACGCATTTAGACTTGCAATGCTCATAATGCAATTCTCCCGAATCACTGTTGTTCTTTTATTAATTAAAAACCACTCCTGGTCGCGAACTAACAATTTGTGTGTATATAGCAAATGGGGCATAGCAGCGAAAAGGAAACAAATTCACGCCAAGCACCCGCATGTCGGCAGGGCAACTCTATGCGGAGTGTGGAACGGAGTTTTACCTTTGTTTCGCACTCGCTGCGGCTGCCTGATTAGCGGTTGTGCCGTTACGCGCTGCTTTTCGTGGCCCTTCACCTGTCGGCACTCGCGAGTTGTTGCACTTTTGATTGATAACGCCGTAATTGCGGAGCAAATAGACAACTTTTTTCGCCCACAACTAACGAGTGTGACCGCGTTTTGACTGTGGAAAAATGTACTGCAGTGGCAATCAAAAAGTCAGATGCGACATATCGATATTACTTATTCGATATACTATCATAATTTCGATTCTTATCGGAAAATCGAATATACTGGCTTTACATTTAAAAAATATTTTTAAGTTTATTAAAAATTGTTCTCAAATATTAAGGGTAATTTATTAAATAAATAATAAATAATGTCATTTCCACAGCTCCAGCGTGTTCTTGATTTAATCAATTCGTATATATAAACTATATTTAGTAAAACAACAAAAGTGAGAATATCTAAAGTAACTAAAATTTCGTACAAAATTCGGCGTGTGGGCGGATCTCAGCGTATCTTGGTGACCATACCGGCGGCAATGGTGACGCCCGCCACCCGCAGCATCACTCGTCCCAGCTCCTTGAAGTCGGCGTACCGCTCGATGCAGATCGGCCGACTTGTCTCCAGCTCCACGAGGGCGCAGGAGTTGTTGCCGAGGCAGCGCGGCTTCTTCTTCACCACCTCGCCGGTGCTCTTGTGGATCGAGGCGGTCAGCTTGCACACCACGGCGGGCTCAATCAGAGATTGGTGATGAAGCAGCACGGGGAATCCCATGGTTATGGGCACTTTCACGTTGAACACGATGATGCGGGCCTGGAAGCGTGTGGTCACCGGAATCGGGGTCTGGGGATCGCTGATGATGCAGCCAACGGTCACGTTATTGATGTCGACGGCGGGCAAGGTCACCGAGACCTGATCGCCGGCAAAGACACTCGTCTGGGGGAACTCGTCCATGGTCAGTGACTTGACCTGCGCCTGCTCCCGACTGGCACCCACCAGGACCTTGTCGTTGAGGCACAGCACTCCCGTCTCCACGCGTCCCGAGATGCAGAAGCCAGAGCCGGTGCCTTTGTAAATGTCCGAGACGGACATGCGCATCGGCTTGTCAATGGCACGTTCGGGGATCTTGAAGTTCTCGATGACATCCAGCAGATGGGGGCCACTGTACCAGCTGGTCAAAGCGGATTCCTGCGCCTGCTTGGTGAGATTTTCGCCGGTGAGGCCCGAGCAGGGCGTGAAGGTCACATCGGACTCCTTGAAGCCGGCCTGCTTGAGGAAGGACTTTAGCTTGTTGACAATCTCGTTGAAGCGCTCCTGGGACCATCCAACAGTGTCCAGTTTGTTGATAACCACGCCCAGTTGGTTCACTCCCAGCGAACGCACCAGAATGGCATGCTCCCGCGTCTGTCCGCCGAGCTCAAAGCCGGACTCAAACTCTCCCCGGGTGGCATCCACCACGAGGAGCGCCACATCCGCTTGCGTGGCGCCCGAGATCATGTTCGGTATGAAGTCCTTGTGCCCCGGAGCATCTAGTAAGGTAACAATCTTGGTCTTGGTCTCGATGCGGGACTGGCCCACGTCCATGGTGATGCCGCGGGCCCGCTCCTCGCCCGTTTCGTCCAGCACCCAGGCGTACATGAAGCTCTGCTTGCCCAGCTTCTTCGACTCCTGCTCGTGCTTGTGCATCACGCGCTGTGACACGTTCCCAGTGTCGTATAAAAGGTGACCCATTAAAGTGCTCTTCCCGGCGTCGACGTGCCCGATGACAATCATGTGGATGTGGCTTTTTTGGTCCGCGCGCTCCTTCTCGTACAGCTGGCGGGCATTGCGCAGCGCCTGCTCCTTGGAGACCTTGAAGAGAGTGGCAGAGTTCCGGGAAAGGTCGTTGTCGCTGGTAATGTCAACGGGTGTGTTGCGGCCAGAGACCACGGGCGAGGAGGGCACCTTGGGCGAGGCTATCTCGAAGCCTCGTCGCGGCTCTTTCAAGCTGATCTTTGGCGGCGGCGTGGGCGCCGTCTTGCTGGCGGTCTTGGCTACCAGCGGAGCGGCAGCGGCAGCGGCAGCCTTGGCCCGACTTGTGGAGGGCTTCTTTTGTGTCTCCTCGTTCAGGATCTCGTCCAGGATCTTCTGCATGTCGTAGTCAAACTTCATGGAGGTCTCCACAATACGGCGCTCGGACACGGCGTCGCCGACCACGCTGCGCACCTCGTCCACGCAGGAGCTGAGCTTCGCCTGCTCGATCTCGTCCAGCTGCGGCATTTGGAAGCTTTCGGAGTCGCGGCGGGCCTTCTCGAAGGCGGTGTCCTCGTCCTCCTCGTCGTCCTCCTCCTCCTGAATATCCTTGTTCTTGCTGATGAAGGCCGAGATGCTCTGCTGGCCGCGGGCGCGATCGTAGAGCCACTGCTGCGCATCCGTCGGCGAAATGCAGTGCTCGTCCTCCACCGAGTGCCCGTAGATATCGTCGTACCCATCGTACTCGTCGTTGTAGTCCATCGTGCGCACTATTCGGTGGCGCGACATCTTTATCGGCTTGTTTATTTCACAATTTACGGAAAGGAAAACTTCAACGAGAGAAAGAGGAAAATAATAGAAGTGCTGCGTGCTGGTGTGACCAGGCTCAGTGTGCCCATAGTCACACTTACCGGATTAAGCGCGAACTGGCGCTGGTCACACTCTCCCAGTTAAATACCTCTAAATACCGTCGGTTACACTATTCCACACACTGTTTCTTTTTCGCTCTTTGCTCGGACGTAGTATCGGCCAGCGACAAAATCGTCTTCGAGACACCTCCGTTTAGTACAAAGCCAACGTGACAATACCTACAAATCAACTATGTGTCTTGAATAGTGCATTGCATTTACCATTTCATTCATCAAGTTCATCCGGGCTCCGTCGTCCTCTCGCACTCGTGCACTCCCTCTCTCGCTCCGACCAACGTGTGACCCCGAAAGCTGTCCTCCGCGCACACTTTCACTTTAGGCCAGCAACAACAACAACAAAAATAACACAACGAAGAGCCACAACGAACAAATAATATAACCTAGCATAAATAACAACTATTGTGCAATACTGATTAGCGAAACTTTAAGTCAGGAATAATGTCGGCGGCACAGGAAAAGGTTATACGCGTTGGCTCCCGAAAGAGCGAGGTAAGTGGGGAATAATCCAAATATATGTACATCCGCTTAGCAGTTGCATTTGAATTTCAATCACATTTTGTTGCCACCCGCCGCCCCCTCTGCCCCGAATTTATGCAAGAGTTTTACTTGGTGAGAGAGCGGGACAGCGAGAGAGACTTGTTGCTCTGCAAGCAGCGTGGTGGTGTAGTTGTTGTTGCAGATAATGCTCTTATTTTTTGGTTGCTGTTACACAATTCGCAACAACACACGCACTTTTCGGAGAGGGGGCAAAAAAAAAAGAGAGAGGCCAAAACTTGTACTTGTTTGATGTTATTTTTTTTGTTTATTGAGGGCCCAAAACTTGATTTTTGGCCTGGCTTTTCTGTGTTAATTGCACACTGTGTGCCACCTTTGATCGTGCTTGAAACGAAGGCCACACATGCCGCTGAACTGCTGGCATTTAGATTTGAAATTACTTGATTTATTTTCTTTCAAAGCACTTGACACTCTCTCTCGCTCTCTCTCTCTCTCTGTGACAACGCGCTCAATAGGTTATTTGCATTTAGCATTTAAAAAGAGCAATTTATCACTTAATTAATTAACTATCTCTGGTTTTAATTGCAGCTGGCGCTGATCCAGACCAAACATGTCATCGGTCGACTTCAAAAGCTGTATCCCAAGCAGAAATTCGAGATACGTAAGTGAAAGCATCTTGGGCAAATATTGGAATATTGGTTGGGTTTCCAGTTCCACTTCCACACTGGAAAACGCAAACTCATGCTGCACAAGGCGATATTCGAAACTGGAAGCGAAGCATGACTCGTGGAAAGCCTAGGGGAGGGATCTTATCTCATGTTTTGATAATGGTCAAAACAAGAATACACATATTTCGACCGTTTACCTAGGATTGCATATGATCGCTACCCGGTTTCCGCTTTATTTTCGGCCCTCTTCTTATTTCTTCATTGCCCGACTTTCGTCATCTCTGTCGCTCTCACGTGCGTGTTTTGGCAAAGTTTCGCTCAATGTCAATGTCTGGTTTTGTCGTTGTTGTTGTTGTTCTCGCGATTAGGGAATGCCGAAAACTGTTATGTCACACACACTTGCAAACATTGTACATATATATATGTATGTACAGTTTGGGACATGAGAATAGAAGCAAATGGAAATGCAAATTTATAAATTAATTTAATAGCTTCTATTATGTTAAGAAAGTTTGAACAAATCGTAAGCCAAAATAATTAATCATTTACATTCAATGATTCATTGCCCAAAAATTTAAATTATTTCGGCTCTATAAGCGTGACTTCTTCTGTAGATAAGAATATCTCTTCCATTACGTGATTATTTTATGTTTGGAAGATACAAGATCCGATCGGTTTATCTGATAGGTGCTGCCGTTCCGTCGATAACGTTCAGTTTCCGATTAGATATAGTTACTTCTTCAGTGTTGACATAACTGGGGAATCTGTTGAAATTGTATTTAATCGGGCATGCTGCCCCCTTTACCTTTTAAAACCGATTAGATTTGTGATTTTATGGAAATATATTTTTAGAAGCACTCACGATGAGTCAGTGTGATTTATGGTTTTTGCATACTAAACACGAACAAACGTAATCATTTGTAGGTTTAACTGAACGGGGAGAATTTGCTCCCTTATCGATATACAATTTAATCTATTAAAATGAATTAAAGTGAAAAGAAGTTATGCCAAAAGCTTTACGCACGCTACATCCTCTTTTGATATTGCTTTTTCCCCCTTGAAATACAAATATTCAAATTGTATTCCCGTTCCGATAAGCAAAACATTTGAAAAAGACATTATCGTTGCGTGTCCATAATGGATGAAGGAGGGGAAGTCTCTCGGGGAGGGATATATCGTTTGCATGTCTCGCCTGATTGCCGTCATAAAGTTGAGCTATTCGGGAAGCTACTATGTACCTTATCAGGTGAAAGATACATTCAAGACAGACTGCCATTAATTGAACACCTTCTCAGTAAAATGATCAATAAAAGATGTCCCATCTAGTAAAGAATCGCTAAGGAAAGGGTTTTTACGAACCATTTCAATCTATTCATTGATCTTTATAATGATTGTCATAATAGTTATTCTCATTAATGGGAAATCTGAAGGTAAATAGAAGTTTCTATTTGTAATAATTCCAAAAAATAGGGTTATGAGCTTAAAATTCTAGCTTTTTATCGAATTTTATCTTGGGAATTTCAACTTTTACTACACCTAATGTTGGAATGCATATTTCTTATTATTTTAAACTTTTCTATACAACTATTTAATGCCTTTATTCTAATAATGAAAAGTATAAATGTTTAAGCAAAGAGTCCGCTTCAAGTAGACCCTCTCTGAACGCGTTTTATCTAAGATAACTGCTTCCATTTATCAATTTAATCTCTTATCTTTACCTTAACTCACTTGAAAAGTTAAATAATATCAAAACTAAACTATGTTATCTTAACCTTTAATATATAATCTAACTAATTTTGCATTTTACAGACACCATGTCGACCTTTGGCGATCGTGTGCTCAACGTTTCACTGCCAAAGATTGGTGAAAAGAGCCTGTTCACCCGTGACCTGGAGGATGCCCTGCGCAACGGCGGCGTAGACTTTGTGGTGCACTCGCTGAAGGATCTGCCCACGGCCCTGCCAACGGGCATGGCCATTGGAGCTGTCCTAGAGCGAGAAGATGCTCGAGACGCGCTGGTTCTGCGAGAGAACCTCAAAGGACACACAATAGCAACGCTGCCCCAGGGCAGTGTGATTGGTGAGTGGCGATAGATATCTCTTAGATCTTTCGTGTCGACTAACTCTTAATCTCTGCCATTAGGAACCTCTTCCTTACGTCGCACGGCTCAAATCCGGAGACAATACCCTCATTTAGTTGTGTGCGACATTCGAGGCAATTTAAACACTCGATTGGCCAAGCTGGATGCCGCCGACTCCAAGTTTGCCGGCATCATTCTCGCCCAGGCTGGCCTGGTGCGAATGGGCTGGATGAGTCGCATCAGCCAGGTGCTGGAGCCCACGGATCTGCTCTATGCCGTCGGCCAGGGAGCTCTGGCCGTGGAGTGTCGCGCCAACGACGATCACGTGCTGGCCATGCTGCAGAAACTGATGTGCCTGAACACCACCTGCCGCATCCTGGCCGAGCGCAGTTTCCTCAAGACCCTCGGCGGCGGCTGCTCGGCCCCTGTGGCTGTCTGGAGTATCCTAAAGGGAGAACCATTGAATGGTAACAGCCAGGAGGTGGGACTTTCCCTCACCGGCGCCGTTTGGAGTCTGGATGGAGCCACAGAAATCAGGAATCACCTGGCATGTGCCTTGAATGAAAAGTCCGCGGTGGAGCAGCGTGGAAAGCGTGCCGCCCAGCAGGAGCAGGAGCAGGAGGAGAACAGCAGCAGCTGCGACTCGCCGCCGGCCACGAAACGTGCCCGAAACGGCAACGCCAGCTCTGGCTCTGGCTCGGACTCCAACTCGAGCAGCCCGCGTCAGCAGGGCAGTCCGCCGGTGATCTGCGAGGATGAGGCCGCCTGCCAGGCCCTTGCCGGCTACAGTGTTGACCAGCTTTCGGATCTGGCCAGTCAGTGTCCAGTGCTGGGCCATGGCAGTGCCTTGCCCGCTGTGGGGAATGGAGGTGGCGATGCGGACACCAGCAATGCAAACCCCACGACGCCTCGTCAGTGTCCGCTTCGTTTGGTCGCCGGCCAGGATGTGATGGGCCAGTGTCCGGTGGTGCACGGCCCGGTTAAGGCTGCCGGCAAGTGTCCCGTGGCCCACGCAGCCTCCGGAGATTCCTCCGAAGCAAATAATGGCAACAATGTAGCTGCAGCTCCAGCTTCCGGTGCGCTGTGTCCGCTGCAAATGCCGGTCGGCCAGGACTTTATGGGCGAGTGCCCGTATGTGAACAAGGAGACCAAGATATCCTTTGCCCAGGCGGGCAAGTGTCCAGTAACTGGTGGTGGTGTGCCTGCCGGCTCCATTCTACCCACGCCGCCACCCAGCAGCCGAGCGAGCACTGCCAGCAGTGCCGCTGGCGATGATGTGGACAATGTGGCCTCTTCGTCCAAGTGCCCGTTTGCGGCGATGCACCAGGGCAGCGGTCTGGAGGCCAAGGATAACGGAAACGCAACAACAACAACACAACCCAAGTGCCCTTTCCTGCAGAAAACTGTCCAGATGTTCGACTACGCCGACGAGGAGCAGCCAACGCCACAGGAATCGGTGCTGATTGAGGATGTGGAGAACCTGTTCTGCGGCCTGTACCAGCATGCCTGCCACAGCCGGGGGATCTACGAGAAGGCCAACCAGCTGGGCAAGACCCTGGCCGAGGATCTGATCAAGCGCGGAGCCCTGGAGGTGATGAAGGTGGCGCAGGCCGAGATTCACGGCAAGGTGGTGGCCGCCTCTTGAAAGCGTCCAGCGTTTAGCTTCCACCTTCTCCCACCTCCACACATTAAAATCGTTTACATCGTTTACATTAAGTAGAAAAGTGTAACTAGAGAATACCGTTTCCCATATCCTTCGCCCACTCGATCCATCTACATTGTATGTAAAATCCTTGTGCTCTCTCGCATATTGTTGGTTTTTAGTTTGTTTTTGTTTTGGGGAATATTATTATGACAAATAAATGTATAGGAAAACTTATAGTGTTTTCTCATCTTTTAGTAATAACAAACATTACGATTTTGCTGGCATTCTTTATTAACAAAAAATATAAAGGATTTGTTTACTCTTAGTGAGTATGTCCTAAGTTTTTCTCTCTAGGTTCTCCTTTAACCTTTACAAAAGTCTTTAAAATCGAAGAAAAAAATTATTCAATAGTCAAAAACGTTTTGTTAAAATGTAACTCTGTTATAAATTGCATGTTTCTCAAGCTTCTCAATGACTTGAATTTGTTTTCTGCACACTTTGAACTTAAATGAAAAAGAAATGTACTCCTTCGCTTGGAACTTTAACTAATTACAAATAACTTAAACCTAAAAGTCAAAAGAAGATGGGATGAGGGTGATTTTAGACCCACTGGTGCTTGAGGCGAAGATGGGAGCTCAGGTAGTTGGCTTCATAGAAGCTCTTCTTGCAATTGCCAACGCCGCAGGGCAGCAGGGAGCCGCCGCTGCTGCAGACGGCAAAGTGATTCACATAGTCACGCTGGTTGGAGTAGCTGCTCTGGCAGCCAGGACACTCGAGCTTGGTGCCGTGGCGCTTGCGGATGTGCAGAGCCAGGCGCTGCTTGGACTTGACCTGCTTACCGCACTGGCTGCAGCTGAGAAGGGACTCGGACTCGGCGGTGGAATAGTCGTCGATGGAACTGCAGAACGAATCGCTGACAGACTGCAGGCGGGCCTTCTTGTGCGGCTTCACATTCGTGTTGATCTCGTCCAGAAGGTCAACTGTGGCGGTGGCTGTGGTCTCGTTCAGTGATGCTTCGTCTTTGTTCTTGCGCTTGGCCTTCTTGCTGGGCGAGTCGCTGATGTTGACAACCGCTGAAGTGTCCAGGATGCTTGCATTCTTAGCCTTCTTTGGCTTCTTGCCGAGCGCCTTTGGCGGAGCCATTAGGTCGCTTTCATCTGCAGTATTTATGGCAACTTCTTGGACCTCAGCTTCTTCTGTGTGAAGAATCTTTTCCTCTTGTGGCTTCTCTTCATCCTCCTGAGATGGACTCTTCTCTGCAATGTCCATCCTTCTCCTCCTGCAAAATCTTGCGCTTGCTGGACTTTTCAGCCTCGGCTCCCTCGCTGTGCAGATTCATGTGATGCTTCAGGGTCTGCTTGGTGGTCAGGCTCTTGTCGCAAACGTGGCACTTGAATATCTTTGGCTTGTCGATCCCGTGGGCGGTCTTCATGTGCTCCTGCATCTGCTTGGCCGTTGCCAGCTCCGAGTCACAAATGTCGCACTTGTATTCGTTGCTAAGTTCGATCGATATGTCAGCCGCTTTGGGAGTGGATGCACTGGACCCGTTCACGTCGAATGTGTAGTCGGCGTTGCTGATTACCTTGTCCAGCCACTTTTTCTTGGCCGCCACCTCACCGTTAAGGGCTTTGATGGTGGCCAATTGTGGCACCTCCGAGGTTTCATCGGTCTCTTTGTTGGCCTCGTTTTTCTCTGCTGCCTTTTTGGATTTTTCCTTTCGTGGACTTTTCTCAACGGGCTTTACCTCATCTGCCTTAAGATCTTTAGTTTTCTGCTCCTTGGGCTTGGCCACCTTTTGCGCCGTTTCTACGGTGACGCCGTGCACCGTCTCAATGTGTACCCTCCAAGACTTGAGAATACCGAAGGACTTGGGGCACAAGTCACAGAAATATATACGTGGACGTTGCTGGCCATGCACTTGGAAGAGATGCTCCTTGAAGGCCTTAGCGGCCTTCGACTGAAAATCGCATAGCTTGCAGTCGAAGCCCTTCTTTATGGTAATCACCTTGTCAGCGTTTTCATCGACAGCATTCTCGTCCTCATCTTCATCCTCGCTTTCCGCAGCAGCACCGGCCTCGCCATTACGTGAGCCAAAGAGCTGCAAGAAGACCTTCTTTGTGGACGCCATCTCCTTGGCGGGCGTCAGCCTGACAGAGTCGTCGAGACTGTCTTCGAGACGTGATGCATTCTTTTTGGGCGTCTTCTTTGCTGGACTGACATTAAGTTCGTCTAACTTCTTGGCCGGAGTTCTCGGAAAGATCAGGTCGCTCGGCCGGCTGGCCATCGACTTGCTGCGCTGGCGAAGTGGCGTCTTCGGCTTGGCACTCTTTGCTTCCGCCTCCGCTGTGAGATCGACTACCAACTTGTCGTTTTCCTCCTTTGCGACGGGCGTTGTCTTTTTGTTTTTGGCAGCGGCGGCACCCTTGCCCAAGCTGGCGTTATCCACCAGCTTCTGTGTCTTTTCGATGACGCCCATGGTGGTCATCAGGTTGGAGGCGCACATGAAGCACACTTTCAGGGCCAGGTTAGCTGGCAACTGGTGGGGGCACAGGCAAAAATAGGTCACTAGATTAAGTTAGAAATCAGAAATGCCGCCTTTTCGACTGGCGGCGTGCTGTACTCACGTCTTTGTGGGTCACTATTTGCAAGACATCGAGAATCTTGAAGCCCACAAACGACTTCTGGGCCGAGAATATTGTCTTCGCCTCATTGCTGATGCCGCAATAGTCGCACAGAACTTGTTTACTCATAGTTTTAAATTTTTAAACAAATTTACAAACATTTAGCGGTGCAACACGTTTTTTCGGCTTTGAGGAGTGGCCAGAGTTTTTCTGTTGATTATACCATAACGCCTCGATCGGTTTGCATGTGGTCACACTATATAAGCCAAATCTGACGGGAAATGAGTCTATCGGGTACCTGCGAGTAAATTCTTTGGTTTTTCTGGAGCGTAAACATAATTTTGGGCGAAAGATGGAGAAATAATAAAGAAATACAAAGTCATAAAAGGGTGGAGGGGCAACGCAGCCTGTAAGTCACTTAGCTTCAAAATTGCCTTCTTATCGATAAGTGCGGTAAAGCATAAGTGTTGAGCAGCGACCAAAAAACAAGCTGTTTTTGTAAATTATTTTTACTCTGTATATTATTAAGTGATTTATTGAAATAATTATTTTATCGTC
>VNJS01009570.1:0-24565 GCA_008042575.1 Drosophila watanabei | reverse complement strand
CAACCGATCCGTAAATTTGTAGAAAAAAAATTATAACTTCACTGTTTTTTAACATATCTTAATCAACTCAAGGGTATACAAACTTCGGCGTGCCGAAGTTAGCTTCCTTTCTTGTTATATTTAATTTTATAAAAATCGGACTACTATATCATATAGCTGCCATACAACCGATCCTTAAATTGGTTGAAAAAAAATTATAACTTGACTGTTTTTTAACATATTTTGATTAACTCTCGGTTATAAGCTTTATATATTATTTTAGATTTTCGGATTTAATTTTATAAAAATCGGACTACTATATCATATAGCTACCGTAGGAACGGTCGTGAAATTTTCAGAAAAAAAATTATAGCTTTGTCAGTTTTCAACATAATTTGTTCTACTTTGAGATACTAGTTTTTCATATTTTTTCAGAATTTTGCTGAAAATTTCATAAGAATCGGACGACTATATCATATAGCTGCCATACAAACGATCGGTAAATGTGGAGAATAATTACATTTTACTTTACATGTAAAAATGTGAAAAAATGTAAAAAATGTAAAACTGTTAAAATTGTATGTATATGAAAGTAGTTCATATTATATTATGTATATTGGGATAGAGTATAATTTATACAATTGGAATCTGCAAGGGTATACAAACTTCGGCGTGCCGAAGTTAGCTTCCTTTCTTGTTTTTTTTTCTACTCAGCGAATCCTGATGATTTTGATGTATGACTGTCTGGACTTTGGGCACATTCTCCCCTTTTGATGCGCTTCACATAAAATATTTCTGTGACTTTTGGCAAAAGAAGGCGAATATATATATTCGCAGGAATTTTTCTCCATGTCATTAGATATCATCAATCAATGCGGAATATTTCTGTGTGCGCCATTTGACAACACATCATCAATTTCTATTGTTCAATAATTTTATGAATATTCATAGTTTTTTAGCCTGATGATGTCCTGTCCGAGCATTTTTTTCCCCCTCTATTGTATTTGTTTATTCCATGATATGTTATTTATGATTTTTTTAGGCACTTCCTTCATTGCTGAGTCATAGTTTTTTGGGTACATTTTTTTCGGGATTCTTTTTTTATTTGGCACAAGCTGGCAGGCAGGAGAGGGTTAAGGTTAAAGGAATATAGAAATGGCGGTGTCATGGGTTTAAAATATATGCAAGTTAGGATATAATATTATAAAATACAAGAAAAATATTATATATAAAAATATATATAATATTATAAAATACAAGAAAAATATTATATATAAAAATATATAAATAAAAGCAAACTAGAGTAAATTAGCTTTCGTAAGTTGAAGTTTATGCACACTTAAAGTTTTACCATTTTTATGTACTTATAAATTTTGGCGGTAAGATTCTTAAATTCATAATAGACCAAACATTTTTTTAATTGATTCTTAAGTTCATAATTTTATAATTTTTTTTACAATAGTGAAACCTTTTCTATTTTCTTCAAATAAATATACATAAGTTAATCATTACAAATTTAGAAAGGGATACTTAAGCTCATTAGTGTGCCTGCTACCTCCTCACTTACTATTCAAAGGACTAATTAAGCACCTGACCAAATGCAAATCTCCCAACTCAACTCAAACTGGAATTCGGCTCAAACCCTGGAAACCCGAAAATTCATTAAGCCCCGGGGCTGGCATCACTTCCCACCATAAATGTCAGCCGCAAAATATGAGCCGGCAAGTGTAGAGCGGAGCTCCCTATACGCATCATAAACTGCGGCAATAACAACAAACGATGGAATATATCAACTAATCCTGCTGACCTTACACAGAGAAAAAAAAGTACTACTAAGAAATATATTTCAGTTTATAAAGACATTTAAATTTAATATAAAATAAAGGGGGAAAAAATATTAATGAAACTTTTACTTAAGTTCAAGAACATTATGAGAAAAGGATTAAAACTTCATAACTTATAAATATTTTTAAAGTTTAGTTCCGACTGTCATCTTCACTCTAATATATTATAATAGTTTAATGGTTATATTTTAATTAGAAGTATGAATCATCTTAAAAAGTAATATACAAGTTTATTAAAAGGTTGTGTTTAAAATAAAAACAAAATTCTCAAATTTTTTCCCTGTGCACTGCCACAAACTGCACTTTGCTAACAAAACAGGGTAACAATAACAGAGACACACCCAAAAATGCAATGAAAATATTTTGATAGAGTCAGACGAATGGAAACAGGGTGACAAAACTGAAGGAAGAGCCTGAAGCCCTCTGAAGTCCTGCCTTTGATGTCCAGGGGTTTTCGGCCGTCGCGTCGATTTTCCGAGCCAATTAGCAGCACGCCTTGAGAAAAACGCAGGTGGTGGTCCCGTGGATTCCCTTCTTTTTTATCCGCTAACCAAATTAGAGACAATTAAAGTGAGAGTCCACGATTATTGGGATACGATAAGAGAGCTGCATGCGTGACTGTGGAAAATTATTTGCATAATTTGACAGTTCATCTTTTGATTGGCCTGCGGCGGTGAGCGGTAGAAACCACAAACAGAGGCAGTCTGGAATAATACAAAAAAAAAAGAAACATTATTCGTTTATTTGAAAACATAAAAATTAATGCGAAAATGCTGTATGCACACCGGCCAGGCGACAATGAAACTACATAAATTCAATTAAATGTGACAAACGAACGAAACCGACAAACGAAAAAAAATTAACACACACGAAATGAGAAGGAAACCAAAATTATAAAATGGTGAAAAAATGAAATAAAAAGAAATGGATACGACTGCCGGTTAAATTACTAAAAATGTAATAAAATGTTTGCCGTTAATAATTAAGTAGAGTTGGCATTTTTTTTTTGTATATTTTTGTGAGAGTTTGACGAGGACACACGGCGAGACGATGACAGGTCTGCATGTCAAATTAATACAAAGAGAAATGGAAATTTTTTAATACAGCGGATGGGAAAATTCATGAGTTTAAATTGAAATTAAAAATTGGTACATCTGTAATTCGAATAGTGTCTTAAAGATAGAAAATATTCATTATATTTCCATAGTAAATAAACCTTAACATCATCCATAAGAGGAACTATCCCAGCTTAACCCCAAACAATCCCCCTTCTCCTGTTTTTTACTCACAAATACATCCTCGGAGAAATCCTCAACAGCTTTGGGCCATGGTAACGTTTACTTTGTAGCGGGCAAAGACGAGTCATAAATAGTTAATTACACAACATTTCATAAATCACACAAAGTGACAAAGCAGCAGTCAACAGCCGAGACTCGATGACTCCTGGCTGACAGAACAGAAAGGACTCGCCACTTAACCCTTGGCATCCCACTCCTTCAGAAGGACTAAAATTGCAAAAGGCAAATCAAATTAAGCGGCAAATAACTTGCAAGAGCACATACGACACGAGTTAAAACACTGAGAAAAAATTAAGAAAATGTAATATAAATTTTACCACCTTTTATTCTAACAAAAATGGAAAAAGGAATAGATTTTGTAAGAAATTTAGTCTATGGAACATATATTTCTTTATTTTATTTATTTTCTTAACATCTCCAATTCGGGCTAATTTTTTCCAGTGCATCTTCCTCTAGACAGACAGACAACCATCGAACTATCAAGTCAACTCGGTTTATGAATAGTTGAGCACAATCCAGGGCTTTGAGATGAGAGCCCAGAATTGAGCTGAGTTGTGGCTCATTCGCATGCCGCCTGCGGTTGCACTTAATTTAATTGGTAAATTTTAAAACCACGTCACTTAAGTGAAAGCTATGCCAACGGATGACTCGAAACAGAGAGAGCTTGTAAATGGATTAATGTTTACTTTTATTCCTATACAAAAGTTACAGGAAATTGCCATTTTTCTACCCAAAAACACAACCCAAAAAAGTAAAAAGAAAGGGAAACGGCAGACAACAAGTCAACAGATTGGACTCGGCAACCTCTTTTTGGCCTCGGGTTAATTGACTGCACGAAGGAAAAAGATACGGCAGAGTGCAGGGTTTGGGGGTAGGAAAGTTAGATATTAAGGGAGATGAATCCTTTTTGGGCCACAGCTAGGATTCCACTTATGAGCCGGGGGGATAATGAATGAAAATGAAGCCCAACAAGGGCAGGCTTAACTTTGTGGTACTCAGTAGGGTTTTGGGAAGGTTATAGACTAGTTATTATAGTTTAGATTCATTTTTAAAAAATATTTTTAAATATTTTTGGTACCTTAACTTACAGATATCTTTATGATTTTTTAGTTTGTTTATATTAAAAACTGTAAATAATTATTTAAACGTCTCCTTAGGATATTATACCCTTAATCCCTGTGATATTAATGGGCATAACCCTCCAGTAAGCAAATACCGAAAGCAATGAAAGACAAACAAATGGGTTCATGCATGGGATATGGAATATGGATATATGAAAGCCTCTCAAAATTAGGGGAGATAGGCAATAGACTCCACTTCAGAGATAGAAAATATGGAAGACGGCCAAGGTCCAGATAAATAATATTAATTAAGTGTCTGGGCAGACTGTAAGCCGCAGAAGAGTGTTGTAATCATCGGCTAACAACGCAGCCATTGATTTTATCAACTTGAAGTGAGCGGAATCCTTGGCTCAATTCAATTCAATGAAGTGTTGAACTCTGTCCTCCCCCAGGACCTCTCCTAAAAGGCAATCCAAAGAGTCCGGAGTCCTGCCCAAACTCCACTTATAAATAAACGTTTAAATCCTCATGAATGCTTACAGTTGGCTTTATGTTTTCTGGGGGCGAAAGAAAGTTTTGCGCTTTTGTTTTTGGCCAGCATTTCTTTTTCGCCCAAAGTTGTTGGCTTGGTCGTAAGTTTTTAGTGTTATTGCCTCCATGGACAACTAGCGAGGCGGATTCGGATTGGTATTCCGAATCGGATCCTTTGCGTTCCAAGTGCGTTGTAATAGTTGTTGCCACTTCATCTGCTTTATCCCTCTGTCTTTTGGGAGCTGAGTTCCTCATCTTGCCTTTGTCTTGCGTAATTATCATTTGAACGCATTTGCCTTAAGTGTCCTTTTTGACATGTTTATAAGATGAGGGCCTGGCCTCGCCCTGCCTCTCAGTATCTGTTTATTTTCGATTGGCATCTTGCAGGAGCTTCCGATGATGATGATGACTATGATGGGTCCTGATGAGTCCCCGGAATATTTTGGCAGGACGATTATGACCCGAGCACTTTGGCAGATCTCTGATAGGATTGAGTGAAGCAGGAAAAGTTAATGAGTTGAGAGCAATCATGGAAAGTAGCACATGTCCCGGAATAACGAAAATACTTGGGATTAGAAATGAGATATATTTACATATATGTAACAAAGAACGTAGTTTCTTAAATGAAATAAATATATGGTTTAGATTCTCAGAATTGCTACCATATTATAATTCTCTGTAATATTTTTCCTAACAAAAGTCTTTTTAAAAAATTAAAACTCTCGTTTTCTTAATGTTTTTCACTCAATTTCTTCAGCAAAATACGTGCCAACTTTTTCGAGTCGCAAAAAGACAAGAAACAAAAGAGAATTTCCACTGGCCAGTAGTAAAGTCCAGTGGTCAGTTCGTCATACGTAGGAATTAATCCTCTGGACTGAAGAAAATGGGCAGGGAACTGGGCATAAAATATCCTTGTTTATGATCTGGTTTAGACGATTTTATTGAACAACTTCCCTGCATATAAATCTGAAGATTAGCGGCTGGCAAACAAAGAGACGAAAAGGAGACTCCTCCTGTTATTTTTTTGGGGTGAGAAGTGCCATATAATTTTTAGCATAATTATTACGTTTGTTTTCTTTACGATGTGAGCCAGACCCAGACGTTGGATGGATGCCTGGGAATATTGAAAGTTTCAGTCAGTAAACACATCTCTGGCCATAAACCAGAAATAGTGCGTAGACAGTGTCAGCTCGTAACATTCCATCAATATAACAATTATGGTTATGATTATTATGTTGTATTATTATTATTATTACTATTATTTTTTCATATGCGCCGAGTAAATGTCTATGAAATCATCTTTTTATGGGGTCACAGGAGAAGAAGTATCAGCAGGCCGCTTGCCATTATGGTTATGGCAATTTGTCTGTAGACATAACGACGACTTCCCCTCAGTCTTGGGGTCTGGGTGTAAAATACTCGGTAACAGTTGCCCAACACGCATCGATGAGTTATTTACACAGGAGCTGGGAGCTGGGTCCCAGGACCCGGAGTCACCCCGACATTCCATGTAAAAGCTTAGCGTCAGTTGCTTAGCCGGCCCATAAAACATGATATACGGTGCAAGTTAGTTGGCCAAAAAGGATTAGCCCCATGCCGCCGTTGATAAATGGCCATTGCAATGTTGTTATTTGCTTAGGTTGCTTCGGCTCAAGTTTATTTCGGGCATAAAATCAACCAAAAACATTTGCTTTTAATTAAATATTGTGTGTGCACAGGATGAGGAGGAGTTGAGGAGGAAATGGGCACCTACGAAATGGCGAAATGTCTCGAGCCTGATGAATGTAATCTTTGTAATCATCATAAATAAGTGTTGGTCTATTGTTATTGTTGTTGATTATAGCGTAAATCATCTTCTTGCTTTACGATTTGAGGGAAATTATACTTATTTTAGAAATATTTCCCTATAAAGTAATATAGGCATCATCGGAGGAGTAGATCTAGACCATTTCTTCGCTTGATTGTTTATTAAAATAACAAAATATGACCATAAGATCTATGTATGATAATTTTAAAAATTATTATTCATACGCAAAAATAGTACTTTTAGTTATCTCTTCAAAGGTTATATATTTCCTTGGATTATAATTAGAGATTTCTTCAAATATTCGGCTTGTTTCTATTTTCCAAAATCCTCTTTCGTTCCGCTCATAAGGATAACCGACAATTTCATTTCCCAAAACGGGACATCAACAAACCAAAGTAAATCTGCGGCTCAGCCTCCCAAGGAGCAATAGGATAACCATAACGAATCATTTTACAGAAACACACTTTTCGCTACCTAGGATCCACAAAGAATCGCTTCAAGGAAATCTTTCCAAATTGACTTTGTTGCGAATTTTATGGGCCCAGGAGAAAAACCTTAGAAGGACAATAGGAGCACACAAAGGAGTCTGTAGGCACATTGTCAAAATACGCAACAGAGGAGACAAAGGCGGCATCTGAGGGTTGCATGTGAGGATACACATATATTGGCTAGAAGGACAACACCTTGAATGCCGACTGCCTGATTAGTGTAAATAATTGCCAGTCCTTGGGTCCGCCTAATAAAAAGAGTCAACAGCAGTCCTTTGTTCCGCTAAACTGCCAATAAAAACTAAAACAAAATTATTTCCATAATAGCCAAAAATAGGGAAACAGGCGGAGGCAAACACTCAAATTGTCACAGAGCGCGTCAAATTAACAACAAAGTTGCCCTGAGCGATCGTAAAATAACACAAAACAAAAAGGACTCAAAGCTCCTTGCGCAGGCGCAGCCAAGGAATGGGAATCCTTTTGCGCAGCTGTCAAAATTGACATTATCGCATGACAAATGTAACAAGTTGCTGCCCATCGCCTGCTATTTGTATTTCTCCTTTTTTTTGGCAAACAATAGGAGCAAAAGGAAAGGGTTTACGGCAGGCTAATAAAGAGACTTTACTTGGATATTTTTATTACCACAGCGGAAAAAGGGAGGAAGTCGCCAGAGTCTGCTCTGCCTCAGAGGTTCGTCAATTGTCACTTTCGCGCGCATAAATTAGGGTTAAAGGATGCCAAATTTTGGTTGACTTTTTCAGGGCGGGCATGAGAAAAAATTTTATTGATACGCTGTGACGCAGCAAAGTTGTCTTTTTATTTGGGAAAGAAAACGGGAATTCAGAACAAAAGATAAGAGAGTCAGGATAAAGCTTAATAAAGGGATTTGACCACTTAGAAACTAGCTGAAGTTCAGTTAAAGATTCCTATTTTTACCTATTTTAAGTAAATTAAAGAAATTTAAGTAAAATATATTTAATATATTTTAATAAGCTTTAAAACCTTTTCAAACTTGAAATAAATACCCAGCATTTCCACATTACATCTTCATCAAGTCTATACCGATTCCTTCCCTTATCTATATAATTTTTCACCCAAAAAAACTAACCAAAAACTTAGCTTAACCTTATCGAAAATATCAATCAATCTTTATTAAACGTTAGCCCATTAACTTGTAGCGGAAACAAGAGCATTATCGTATCGGCGGATGGGAAAAATGATGCATAAATAATCCCAGGACAGAGTTTTTTTTACGGACTCTCATTGATTGATTTTCCACGCGGCTGTTTTTCGTCACTTATCACTCAAAATTATGGCAGCAATAAAACATTTTTCCGGCTGGCCATCCGCCGCCCATCGCTCTCGATGATTTTGTCCTTGTCGTCCTTTTCGCACATCCTGTCATTCTCGGCACACTTTCCCATTTTTTTCCTGTCACTTTTCCCCTTATTTCTTTTGTGTTTGTTTTTTGGGTCGCCCAGTGTCTGTTTTTTGTGTTTATCAAATTTGATTTGCAGCAATTTCTTTGCCATTTTCCATGTGTGCGTGTGTGCCGCTGCCGCCCTCATTGTTTGCTCTACCCCCTCCTACAGGACTTTCCCCAATTCTCATCTGTTTAGTTTGTCAGCCAGACTCGGCTAATGTTAAACAATTTATTTAAATGTCAGCAAGTTTTCCCTGCTTTTGTTTACCATTTCGACTGCCTTTTGTGGCCTGGCAAGGAGCAGATGGCGCATTAACTTATCGATAACGTGATCCGTGTTGGGAAGTTTAGGAAAAGCATCCTCTTATTTCGGTAAGTGAATGATTTTCATGAATATTTTACGTGCTTACAGGGATAATATCGGGGATATATGGAAGGGAACTGAAAATAAACACAGGAGTTAAATATCCTTAAAGTCTTCTTATACAAATTTTAATCCCACTTTAAACTTCTTTCCTACTTCAATACACCTTCCTCAAAACCTCTTCTCCCCATAAAATATTTATTACTAATTTCTTCACAAATAGAAAACTATAACTTTCCCATTTTTTGCCCTCAAAAACACAGGTCAATTCAGTGGGGAAAATAATAACCAGGACTTTGGCCACGATTGTCGTCAAATATTCAAATTGCAGTCTGCCAGGACATGCGATTCGGGCTTAAATTATGGCCAATTGAAAATTTTCTAACCAAAATTGCTAAGCAATCATTTTTAGGGTATATGCAATTTGCCAAGAACTGATTAAAGGATTTTTTACTTAGGACTAATTGAAAAAGGACTGCGCTGGAGTCAAAGTTATAGCGCTAATCCTGCAATTATGCCAAGTATTTCTGCCACCATCATAAGTCTTTGGGCTGAAAAAAATACCAGCTAGTCACGCCATTTCTTTCAAATTATCTAAGAAATGGGAAAAAAGATGGAAAATTGTGGACATTTTGAACTGAATTTTGAATTCCCTTAAAGTAGGAAAATATATAATGTTAAAAATTCAATTTGTTTTAACAAAGCGTAGCTTATAATGTTAATTCATTTCTCCTTAGCTTTATTTTTCGAGGGTTTCCATGTAGAGTAAATTAAAAAGATATAAAATGCTGTAAAGTGAACTCAGCTAGATGTAAAAATGCACTTACCCTTTAAAAAGGACCCAACAAGAAGGACCCGCGAACGAAGAAAAAAAAAAAAAAAAACACTTTAACTAGACGATAAACAAGCGCAATTAATAAACTTACCAGCACTGACCTCCCACTGCCAGGAGTCAGGAGTCAGGAAGGTCAGTCAGCAGGAGAATTTACAGCACACGCAGCACTGAGGAATCGGCCAAAAAGGACACACATGGCCAGGACGCGCTTGAAAAATTGCACAGAAGGCAGCACCGAAACAATGGCATAGAAGCAGCTGAATTTATGGCCAAGCATTCGGGCCAAAAAGGGGAATGCCGCCGCATGACTAACTCACGTACACTTATGAGATTAGGTTCGGACGCGGAGTTTGGATTTTAGAGTTCGGAGTCCCGTTGCCATGGCAGTTAAGGCCACAAAGAGTCCTGAGTCCGCGTTTGTCTCAATTAGCGGCGACTTTGGCTCTTCACAGCTATTTGCACAAAATATCCATCGAACATCGGCGGCGGCAACAGATTTCCCTAAGCCGTCAAAGTTGCCACCCAAAACGCAGACAGCTCATTGAACCACAAAATAAAGCATATCATAATAATCACATCGTAATATGCAGTCGTGGCACTAATGCGTATTACCTAAGCCCACCCAATGGGGCGCAGGACACAAAAAAAGTGTGTGGTCTGAGGTCCTTCTTGGTAAGACGACGATGTCGCCCGGCTGCTTCGCGGAATTTTCACAGCGGGTGGGCTTGGTTTTTCCATTGTAAGGAGCTTCTCGTTTGCTTTGAAGCCGATCCTGCACAGGGTTTGGTAAATAAAAAATTAGAGAAGAGATTTTACAGAAGGTTTTTGTGGGTGCAGTAACTTAAGGAGTGTGTCTACTAGTTAATACATAATTATAAATAAATAATATTATTAATGCCATTTTATATTTAAAATATAAATCTAAGTCTAGAAAAGTGTAACTAAGATTTTTTCTGTTCTTCCACATTTAAATTCTTAAGGAAGTGAGGTTGATTGGTTCAAGATTTTATAAATAAATTTAATATATTTTGTTTTTATTTAAAGGTTAAATCAAATACCTCTCTTTAGTAGAGTATTCCCTTTTCGTTGTGTCAAAATGTATACTTCCAAGCCGCCTTGTTTGTCGCGCTTAAATCCGTCTAAGTATTTTCCGCAAAAATACAAAAAAAGGGAGAAGGAAAATCCAAAACCAAAACCATTTTCTGCCTGCCGCAACACAAGATGAACAGTGAATTTCCGTTTCAGCTGAGCTAAGCAGAATAATGTTTCTACTTTTACTTACTTACACAGCAGTCAGGCGATTCTCTATTATTATTAAACTGAAAGGCGAAGAAAAAAGCAAATGCTTTGATGTGTGAGCAAAGCTAAAGAATGCGCAGACATTTAGTAGTGGGAGTACTGTCCAGGAATATTCCTGGGAGTCCTTAGTCCTCGTACTCGTATCTACATCTCATTCCGTATTCCCGACGCTGCCTAAGCCAATTTAATTCGCAGCCTTAGCGGCGCCAAGGATCGTAAATTAATAGAATCACAGAGAGAGCGAACTTTTGAATCCTTTTTATATAAGGACACATATTTCTTCCGCGTTGACCAGGGCGAAATGCTTATAAATTCCTCTTATCGCCGATTTGTTGTGCTTTCGGTGTGGGGCAAAATATGACCAAAATGCATGCAACACAAAAAGCCAGGAAGCCCAAAACTACAAAACGCCATACAATTTGTAGTACGTAATTTGTACGGTCTATCCTTACGTCCTCGTTCTGCTCCTATCCTGTTTTCGTAGGCAGCCAGCAAGGACACTTTATGCACTTTGGCCATTGTGTCTGCTACGGCGACAGGACAGGGTAATAAACTTTTGCCGCGACAAATTTAACAAATTATAGAAAAGATTACGTGTCCAGGCTAGCATTGGATTTAGTCCTTAGTCCTTTTTTGCTTTTCCTCGTTCTAGCTTAACTTCGGGAATTTAAGGCAATTAAAGGCAATTATGGCTGATTAGGAAATGTATTTATTATTATTTATTTAAAGGGAATTTTCTGGCTTTGTTAGTAAGGATTAAGCATTTTTTTAAGGATATACTTGTCATACTTTTTTGAAATGGTTAAACTTTTTTTTGGTAGTTTTATTAGTTTTAATAGATTTATTATAGTCTACTTCATAATTTTATTTCTTGAAGATGAACGATAATTAACCTAAGGTTTCTAAATTTATTTTTCAGTAACCCTTTGATCTCCACTTGATTTCTTGTCATTAATCCCAGATTTCTTGAAGCTTCTAGTGACCATTTTAAATTCAACTCATTGCCAGCTTGAAGTGGCCAATTTTGGTGGTCATTAGTCCGATTTATTTCTATCTCTTCGGCTTCACTCTTTCGGCTCATTTGCGGTAATTAAATTTTCATTTGGCTTGCGTCGTCTGTTCAAATTTAATTGACATTAGCGCAGGACAGATATCCGCGGAAGGGACGCCAAGGAGAGTGGCAGCAGGACCTTCTGCAATCCGTCAAGCCATAAAAACAAAGGCAACGGAGCTTGTGGGTGGCTTGGAAATTTCGCCGCAGCGGGGCATAAATAAACCTGCGCCCATATTTTATGGCCAACTCCTCCCACTTTTGCAACCATAAAAAACTATAAAAACTAAACGTAAATAATTCTATCTCGAGGTTGCAAGGAAAGCCAACTGAAAGTCAGCTCCTGCACTGTTCCCCCAGGACCTTCGCGCCGTTGTCTTTGCGCATTTTTTCCCCATTAATATTATTATTTTTGTCTCTCTCTTTTTTTTGGTTCGTTGTTTTCCTTTATTTTATTTTTTTATTTGTGGTTCGTTGGAACTTTGTCTTTTGCATGTGTTGGCATTTTGCTGCGGGAAGCGGCGAAAATTTCGCGTGACAAACGAGAATTTTATGGCTTCCGTTGACCTGAGCCATATCCTGCGGTTCACTTGCCGAGTGTCCTCCATCCTTTGTCCGCTGCATTTTTTCTTTTCCTTCTTTTTCTTTTTGCTCTCTCAGCGAACTTGGCTAACAGTTGTCATTGCCATTAAAGCCATAATATGAGACGATGTGATTGCACTCGTTTCGGTTGCGAGCTGATGGAAATGTGGCCGAGTCCTGTTCCCTGCTCCTTGCCATAAAATGAAGTGTAAATATTTAATGTGCGCTTTCGTGCATGGCGTGCAGAGTTTCCTGGCTTCTTTTTATTATTTTTGTTTTTTTTTCTCTCTCTTTGAATAATAGTTGGCAGAAAAGTTGAGTTTGGAACTCGGAACAATGGCCGGGGAAGTATCGCTTTTAATGGACGCCATTCAACAGTTGATCGAACTGTACTAAAGTGAGGGAAATACTCCTGGGAATTTCCTATAAATGAGCCAACATTAACGAATAATTTAGTGAAATTCAACGCACATTTAAACCTATAAAAAAATAACTAAAAATATATCTATGTATGACCACGTTTTCTCCATTTCTTCATAAACATTCTAGCTTTATTTATCTTTAAAAACATTAGTGAAACAAAGGCCTGTAAAAAGTAATAACAGTTTTCAAATATACATTCATGCTTTGTCCAAACCAAAAATAAATATAATAAATATTAGCCAAAAAAAATATTAAGCTAAAAATCACATAGATATTTCCCCAAAAGTATCATCAGCCTGGGAAAAGATATTATTTTTCATATATCGCACATTTTATGGCTATTTTTCCTAGTGATTTTTTTTAGACAATTTTTTATGCTTTGAGGGGGAGCGGTTTACCCCCAAAAAGAGGGCCTGCCAAATGTTTACTCAACTGTGTTGAAAAACAATTTCGCCAAATGGCTGATAGAATATGAAGGAGGGAGAAGCACAGTGGAAATGCGAGCAAATGTCATGTGTCAGTGTCAAAAGAATTGCCCGAAAAACGAGGGGGAAAGGGAAATGTCAACACGAGTTCATCAGTCAAATGAGTTGTATCTATGTATCTATGTATCTGCCGGGGTTGTCTGATCTCTCCGCCAATCTGTCGCATGTGAGCCCGGGCCTGGTGCCGAGTTAAGTGAGACTTTTTGGCGGCAAACCCTCCCTCCATCTTATCCTGTTTTCTGGAGTTGACCTATATATTTTATGTGCACTGGGAAACTAAGTTTTCCTTGAAGAAAGTACCTAAAATAAATAAAATATTCATTGAATATATCTACAGGATTATAAGAGATCTTAATTAGCTGTGACTTAAGGGGAAAATTTGATATCATATCAAAAATAAGTAAACATAAATACCATTATGTTATAAATGTATAAGTAACACTTGTTTGCATGTAAAACTCTTAGAAAATTAGTAACAGTGAATAAAAATGCATACTCTCCTTTCATTTCATTTTCTTGCATTTATCTTGCTATCCAATTTTTTCCAGTGTCCCAACACACATGTTTTTCCTTCAACCGAGCTCTTCCTTAATGCTTATTAATGCGTTTCACCCCAGGGTTCATGCTTAGATGAAGAACTTTTGCTACATGAAAACACTTTCCACTCGAAGGTGGCAAAAGACAACAAAACACACATTGCCATTTTGATAAAGACTTCCAAATTGAATCGTTTAATTAGCCTGATGGCATGGAAAGCAGATTCAAGGGACAATTGATGGGCTCCCCCAAAACACACAAAAGAACTTAAAGTTATGAACTCTTAATCAGAATCTGAGAATCTGGAAATCCAACTGAGCTGAACCACCGATTTCCATTTGTCACACCTCAGTGAACGGGTTCAGCGATTAATCGAAGAGGAAGTCTTTTTCCATTTAGATGGTTTCCCAGCGCCATGGATTCATTTTAATTACAAACCAAATTCTTTGGCTGGCTGGCAAGTGAGCGGAGCGGAGCGGCACTTGAAATTCTGCGCTTGATGGGCACGATGAAGTTGCAAAATATTTGATCAAGTGTTTACCATTTTTTTCTTCCCTATTTTCTCTCTTATTTTTCCTCCTTGCTGCAAGTGAAGGCCTGGCAAAGATGAGGGAAATCCGAGGACAACAAGTAACTTCTTTTGCGCGAATTCATTCAGTCGAAGCTTAATGAACACACAGTCTTGGCAGGGGAGCAGGGCAAGGCGAGCCAGCACTTGTTGTTGATACAACTCATTAGACGCAAGCGAATGCGTACTCAAGTGGGTCTGCCTGTACAGTCAGCCCTCGGCTTGCCGGGGATTTTTGCAAGTCGATGCTTGGCCAGAGTCCTGGGATGCCAGCTGAACCAAGAAGGATGAGGCAGGCTGATGCTGTTCAATTCAAGTTCCTTAAATCGAGACATTAAATTTAGGGAGAATTCGAATCGGTGGGTTTTTCGTTTAAGAATTCTTGGAACTAACTTTAAGAAGAAAAGAAAAATCCTTAAAAATCTTTAGTGGATTTTTAAGCAAATATAAAATCAGGGAAATTGTTAGAACAAACTAATGCTAATTTCACTAAGTTATTTCTAATATATTTAACCCCATTTGTTATTAGCTTAAAATTCTACTGTGAAGCTCACCATTCGACACCCTCATCTTTACCCACAATTTTCCACGCCATTTCCTTGAAAAAATAAGCAGGAAAAATATTTTTTAATTGAAATGCGCATTATGGCCTAAGTAAACACGTTCTCCTGCTGCCGCGAACAAGTTCATTACTAATCCGCTGCCAAAGATAAACTCAAATATTGTCTGCACAAAAAAAACCAACAAATTTTTAATCAAAACAAGCAAAAAAAAAAAAAAATAGAAGAAAAAAATACATTCAGACAAATGCGGCACTTTGGCAGCTTAGCGCGGCATTTGGCTAAAAGGAAAACAAACAAAGGGGAAACTGAGTAGCGAAAGCCAGCGAAATTATTAAGCCAAAATTAAAGGGAATCCCGTAGGAAGAACGAAAAAAAAGAAAGGATAACAAAAGCGCGTCAAAGGATCAAAGGTAGGAAAGCCCCGAGAAGGGGTTAAGAAGACCACCTCAACCTAAACAAACATGGCTAAAAGTGAGCTGCGGCGAAGAAAACTTTTTTTTATCTGAGCAGCCAAAGTGCCAAAGCAAATTTAAGCGGAAAATTCTAATAAGCTCGTCGCTGGTCAAGAGGGTATGGGGGAAGCCCAGCCCCGTTGTCAAGGGTTAAAGGGGTGCGTGGGTTGTGCAACCCTTTTTCGGGTGACTGACAGCAGACCGCGGAAATTTAATTCACGCGCAAAAAAATAATTCCTTCAATCATCTCCCGATGAGCCACGAAATATTTCAGCAATTTAAGCCGCTTTCGCATGGGGGATTCATTTCGTTCGTGTAAAATTCTTAATTAATAATCTGTGACGGAGTCAAGCCTCAACCCTCCAGCCGATGTCTAGTCAATTGAAAATTTTGCGTTTTGGCAATGAGCCGTTCGAAATCGCTTTTAAAGCCGTTGTAATTAAGCAGCCTTAACGGGGCTAGGAGATGGGGCCTTTGGGGGGTCGCGGCTTTATGACATGATTATGAATTGCCCTCCGCCGCAATATCCATCAAGGGGTTAACAAAAGCCGCACAACACAGGCGCCACAACAGTCCAAAAGTCAATAGTTACGGGAGAAAGGGAAAGGAGAGCCAAGATCCATTCCCGCAAAAGTTTGAGGCTCGAAATTAAATTCAGAATTTCGCTTGAATTTAATATTAATTAGTTGAGCGTTTGTGTTTCGGTTATGCAAATTTTGTTGCTCATTTCGTTCGCTTTCGGAGATTGTATATTAATTAGTTGCCAAACTTTGAAATGGGAGGTTACTCAGTGAGTACGGGGATTGTTTGACATTTAAAGGGTAAGAATTACCTGGGGAGTTAAGAAGTAAAGGAGGTATTTCCGATTTATGATATATATACTTCTTTAATTAATATTATTTTAGCATCTTAGAATTTAATAATATACCCCTTTTAATATTTATCACACGCCTAAATAGTTCAAAACCACTTTAAAAAATACTCTGTAATCCTCTTAATAAAATGTATCAACTACTTTATTTAATAAGTTACAAAGGCTTATGGTTTAACCCTTCTTCTCTCTTGCCATATTCCGAAACAAAAAAAGCAACAAAAATTCCTTTTAATTCGTAAAGTCAATATGCATTAATAATTTTAAAAAATTCCAGCTCAACACTTGTTACAATTTTTAAGGCTAATTTAAAGGGAGGGAGCTACCGCTTCCAGATATACCGATAATCCGCTTATGAATTCAATTTTTCCGCTAGGCTTTTAGACGGGAATTTTCCACATTTTCCGCATGATTGCCGCTGGAACTATTCACAGCCCCTGAGGGTGGTAATGATTCACAAATATGTATCTGGAGACAAAAGAAGGCAGCTAAGCTTGTTAATGGTTAGGGGTTATATGGGGGAAAAAAGAGCCAGTGGTTAATGTGACATAATTGAAAATCAAAACTAAAGCACTTAACTCCGATTCCACACAGCGAAATGCACAAAAAGTTGAACATATGTGGAGGATGTGATGAGACCGAGGACTCGAGGGTGTGGTGAGTGCGAACCCAAAATGACAATTTAACTGTCATCCAGTTTCGTCTGCATTTCCTGTTCCGCTGACAAGTGTAATCGGCCATAAGGTGGCCGGGCAAATAGAGTGTGGTTTCAATTAGGCAAATGTCACCGAGGGAAACTCCTTTTTCCAACATTGATTGATCGGAGGTGTGTGTGTGCGGAGTGTCTCCTCACAACTGTCAGAGTTCCTCGGGTTACCATTTATGCTCAATGCTAATTGCTTATGATCTTTGCCCACATTTAGGTGTTGTATAACCAATTGAGGTGGCTTCCCTCCCTCCTCAGTCCTCTGAAATAAATTCTAAAATGACAATTGGCACAATAAATAGTCTCAACTTTCAAAAATTTCTCCAACCTCTTGGCCCTCCCTCCTGCAGGGTTCTCTCTCCTCTTACCTTTCCATTAAACTGTGATATAAACACCCCAATTGTTGTCCTTTTTTGTCGTGTCCTTTTCCTTTTCTTGTTGTGTGTGTAATGCGAATTGACTTAATTAGCATTGGGATCAAATATCGCCAGGGGTTACGCGACAGTTTTTGGGGCGGTAAATAAGGTGGGTTTGCTTGCAGTTTTTTCGTTCTAGATAATTTTATTTATTTTATTTTAATTCTTTATCTTTCTATTTACTATATTTTTGGGAACTTTAAAGCAGAAATTTTCTTTTCTTTTATATATTCCTGCATCTTTAAATTGCAAACCTGCAAATACCTCATTTTACTGCGTCTTATTCCATTTCATTTAACCTTTCAAGCCGCCTGGGGACAACCAGAAATGCCACAAACATTCGGAAAATGGAGGTGGAAAAATCCTTAAAACTGAAAAGCGAAAAGCCTCGCCCACATATGCCCATTTATCATGTCAAACCTGACATTTGTAATTGTAAACTGATACGCCTCGAAGGCAATGTTTAGAAAATGGAATGGGGAAAGTTGTCATATCTATTTCCTATAGCTTTCACCAGCATATCCCGAGCAACATATGTGAACATTTCAGGAAAGAGAAAGTCCCTGCTCCTCTACACACATGAGATAATCCCCTCGGCAAACACAGAAATATTTCTTTTTTAAAATTTCAAGCTATTTTAAAATTCAATTAAAAAACCTTAAATCATTTGAGAGTCACGTGTGCCTGGCGAAAAGTGCAAAAACCACTTAAATGTCATAAGTGTCGCTATAAATAAAAAAAGAAGAATCGGTGGTCTATGCCGAAAATTTCCCTAAGCAACCCCCATATGGAAAGTGGAAAAGTGGCGAAGCACGCGCCTGCCGCTGATGGGAAAAAGCCCGAGGCGGTTTCGCCAATCTTGTACTTGAAAATTATGCAGAAATCAAAGCGAAAGGACCCGCATTCAGTAAATTTATCACTTATGACACGGGATTAAGTTGAAAAGTGTTTGAATGAGGAAAGGGGTTTAGTGAGAAAAATGTTGTAATGACTTCTAGATATTTTTTGAGAAATAATTCTTAGCTTCCATAACTATTTGAAATTAAATGATTTTTTGAAGAGTTTTCTCACCAATTTACTTTTATACAAACACCATTAAACTATATTAAAATAATTGTAATACCTACAAAATAATTATGTATTTACCAGCTTTTAAATAATTTATTCAGCATTGTCAGGGACCTCACCTTTTCCCCTCGACTTGGGGCTCCTTTTGTCTCCTTTTCGAGCCTGAGGTGATGTCTGTCCAATGGAGCAGAGCCACTCTCCTCTCACAGGCTCTGACTTTCTGATGGTCCATTGAGATGCTCGGCTGCTTTTCCTCATTTCCCTCCTGGCTGCCTCCTGCTCCCCCTCTTGGGGTAAGCCTTGCATTTTTCCATGCGCCTGTCAACATTTTAATTAAAAAAGGTTACGGACCCATGACTACGGGCAGTTCAGACAAACGTTCCCGGTCGCAAAGCCATATGTAAAATTTCGCGATTTCAGAGGAAAGAATGGGGAGCTGGAGCGTGGCCTCTGTGAAAAGGGTGCCAAAATAATAAACTCGTTTCGCAGTTACAAACAATTTCCTTTTTCAATTTTGCTCGCTCCCGTTGTCGTTTTCATATATTTTTTTCCTTTAGCTATTCTGTGTTTTGTGTTCCATAGGTCATTACGCGGAGTGTGTGTGTGTCGCATTACGGAATAGTCAAATAAGTCCAGACCCGGTCTCCGGTTCCACTTTTGGCCATGGTCCGGTCCAGTCCAGGCCATTGTTTGCCATCATTTTAATTTTATTTATTGTGCGACTGACGGGCAACCCCAAGCTTCAACACTTTTAGAAACAAGTTATTTATTTATTATTTTATATATTAAAAATATTTTTTAGAATTAAAAAAACTGCTTTTATATTAAAATAAACAGTCAAATAAATGATTTAAAAATTAATGAGGATAATTTATTAGGATTAAATATTCCAATGAGAGGTTAAGAACCTTTTATTTCAAATTTGGTTTCAATTTCAAAAATTCAAAATAATCTTTTTATATTTATATATCGCATTATTTTATTCGTTTTTAAATTGTTATAGGGAAGCTGAAATTTTTTAAAATTATATTTTGGCTAATTTAAATATTTTCTTATACATTTCCATAACATTTTCCCTGAGTGCACATATAGGAACCCCATCAAGGCTCATGCAAATTAGATGAATTGCCTTGCAGTCCAGGTTTCGCCGACTTCCACTTCTATAATGACTTGGCCACTCTCTGACCACTTCCCCCTGCTGATTCCTATTCCGAATTTGAATCTCCCTTCTCCCAGTACCTTGTTTTTTAGCCAACCCCCACTTTTCAGCTAGCCATGTCAATGGTTTTGCGGACATTTATTGTTTGAAAGCTATTACCCCTGCCGCCAGAGGAGGAATGTAAAGCGGAGACTCGACACCGTTTTTGATTGTTTTCTGTAAGGCTTCGAGGATGAGAGAAATTCGGGGGAAGTCTGCCCATCTAGAATTGCCATAATGTTTAATTGCTTTGTCATTATATTTGCAAGTTATGGCTACTTGTACACAGCCAGCTGAGTGCACTGAAAATGCACTTGAGACAAAGAGGTGTACAGTTGCCACCAAAGGGAGTAATGAGAGCTCAAAGGGAAAAGGATAACTGGACAAAACTGGGGAAAGGTGTGTTAAATTAACCTTACTTATTTAAATTTCCAAAGACTAATTATTCCGTGTTAAACCTAGAGCCAGGTACAGTTTCCTACCATTTTCCCCAAGTCCCCCGAGTGACAAACCACCAAACCCTAACCTCTGACAGTTCAGTTCAGCTTGACATTTTCATTCATTTGTCTATACCTCCTGCAAAAAAAGGACGAGTGAGTAAAGGCCAGCAAAAAAAGTGTACGGAATGCCACGAACCGAAATACATTTCAAACTCCTCTCTGGCAACGTCCATCGGAGCGTTCCGCCATTTATCCATTCACCATTGTTCGATGGCCGAGTGCAGACAGCTGCCTGCTGTGATGTTGGCCAAAAACTTCTACGGCTGTCAATATGGCCAGCTTGGAGCAGCAGAGGAGGGAAAGCCCCCGGAAAATGGCTAGAGATTGGCGGGCATTTTTTCACGCCACAAATGAAAGCGCGCTGGCATTTTAATCAACATTAAGCAGAAATGCTTTTTGCAAACATTTCTTTGCTTGCCCCACGTCTGTCCATCAGAACAGACTGACTGACAGAGAGTCCTGGGCATTGTCATTAATTTTACGTATGTGTTTTGGTCATTTATAACGCCGAGACTTGCAAATTAAAAAGTAGCAACCGTAACCAAAACAACAGCAGACGAAAAAAAGTAAAAAAATGCAACCTGGAAACTTTCTCGAGATGCGACAAAAATTTCAATTACAAGCCGTGGTAAAAGCTCAAACCAACACAAAAAAATATAAGGAAGTGCTGACTGTCCTTTGGGACAAACCCCGAACACTTCAAAGTCCTGAGCTGCTCTGGGAATTATCTCAAGCCATTCTCCTTGGGTGCTAATAATTACACCCCCAAAAAAGTATATCCAAAATGCAGCCAAGTTTATGATTATGAAACGGCTTTGACAAGATTTTCCAAAATGGTTTTACGACTTGACCCCGGCCAAGTTTCACGGCTTCTGTAAAATATTTCATTAATTTTAATTGGAAATTGCGCTGAGACGTCCAGCGGTGGTCGAGTAGATAATTACAAGGACCAACAGGATATCTCCCCTCAGACGACGACGGGCTCTTCAAATATTCACAGCCAGCGGAAACAATGCACTGAAAAATGGGAAAGGGAAGCGTCTTGGGGGAAAAGCTCCCTGCTTAATTTGAAACAAATGTCGTAAAAATGCTAAAACATAATTTGATGCTTGACTGATGGCGGGGATTTAGCGATAAAAAGTAGAAAAAATGAAGGGAAAAATGCAGAGTAGAGGGATTTTAAAGATTGAGATTAATGAAATTTGTAAAAATAAAATTATTATTATTGCTTAAAATATTTCATTTTTGTAATCCTGAAATGCAGTATGAATTCGAAGCTACAAATTAAAAAGTCATGAAATAATTAGATTATGATAGAAAATAATACATACAAGTAGCACCTTTTTAAATTCTTCTTTTAGGGAAATCGAAACTAAAGTTATCATAAAAATACATAAATTTAGCTAAAAAAAATATTCTTAGATTTAATATAAAATTGTATTTTAAACAAAAACCAAAATTTGCACTCAACTGGCTACATGACAACATCAAAATCTCGACTAACTTGCGTCCAAACACAGGACCCACAGATTCTATTCGCTTTCCTGTTTGCCGCTCGGCAAAACAACTCTCGTAAAACAATTCAATCAAATGGTAGCTACAAGTTCCTAAAACTAATTAAAATGCCATCAACGCGGCTCGTATGTGACACTGGGGTGTATTATGTGGGCGGAGGGACTGGGAACTGAGTTGCCGCGGGCCTCGAAACCGCATGGATTTCCCTCAGAGCGAGTGGCAGGAGGTTGGACCAGTTGGAGCTACCATTTACGCGTAATTTGACGGGCCTAAAAGGCAGCTGAAAAAATACAGTACACTAGGAAAAATCCTAAGTAAATTAAATTAAATTTAAATACTAAGAAATATGGATTAAAATATATATTTCTCATGGTTACTGAATCTAAATATAGATAATTTAAAATGTTTTATTACTTTTAAGACCACTTTTGTTTATCTATTAAATATATTAAAAAGGTATTTTGCAATCTCTTTCAGCATTAAACAATATAATTTTTATTATTAAACCCCCAATTTTCTCTCTCTGTAAAAAAGTGTGGGGATTTTTTGGGCATTCCATGGACCTGGGCAAGTTTGTCAACGCGGTTTTCGCCAAAGTGCCAAACAACCGCGTGATTTATGCGCTTTTAAAGCACTTAACGGCGAACAGGTCTATGAAGTCCTAACCCCAAGTCCGATTTCCTCGCGGACACGGTCACAGGACTTGCAATAAATTTTTTTTCCGCGAATAAATCTTTCAACTACATAAATCTCACGCGCCGAATTTGAGCCGCTTCTGTTTTATTTTGGGTCCGCATTTTATTTGTATTTTTTCTTTCGGCGGATTTCGCACAAATCAAAGCGTAAATTGCTTTGATTTGAAAGCTTTTTATGCGAAAGTCCTCCAGGGCTGACTGTACCCGGCAGCGAAATGCGCTTCCAAATAGGGTGAGTAGCACCAATTAAAAATAATTCCACATACGGCATATGCTAGCATTTTTTTGGTTTTGTTTCCAGCCCCTGGAGGAGTTATGGCCAAATATCGTAAAATTTTATCTTAGAAAAGATTAAAATAAAGCTGCAAATTGCGCAAATATCTTTGGTCATAACTTAAAGCCGCAGAAGGCTCCACATGTGCAATATTCGCGGGTTCACAATTAACACTGGGGGCGGTGGGTGGTATGGGATGAGGGGGCGTGGCAGCAGCAGGCAGGCAGCCGACTGAAGGCCAAGTCAAATAAACATAAGTTTTTATGCGTTTGGTAATTTTTGAAAGGCGGGTGGTGGTTTCCCTTTTTTAGTGGGATGTTAGAGGTGGCATTGAGAATTGTAATTTAAAAAATAAATTAAATTTTGAGACTTTAAAAATTCTAAAATAATTTAGAATTTAATTTATAAATGCTCTTTGAAGTTGTAATGAATTTTTAATCATTATATTTATCAGACAAAAATTGTATTCTAGTTTTTACACATTTATGTTGACTAAAAGGAACAAAATAATTTAAAATAAAATATAAAAATCTGATAAATCTTGGCTATATCCTACTTTATCCTCACGTTGCCATCTCTAGAAATTTTGCTGGTATCATATGCAAAATGCAGCACATGTGTAAAGTAAATCTTTCGACTGCCTAAACCATAATCATAAACATTTATAGCCGCCGCGCGTTCGTCGAGGCACAAATGACGAAACCCCTCCGGACATATCCTTGTTTCCTGTCACCCTGCTGCTACTGCCACGCTTGCATCACTTTGACGAGTTCAATCCTTTCGCATTTTCCTTTTTCCACCTACCCCCACAGATATATTTTCCCTGTTTTTTTTTCCCCTGTAATATGGCGCACATGCAAAGCCGCAGGATTAGGCACAACTGTGATCCTGTGCGCTCCTGTTCGTGTCCTGTTGGATTCAATTTGATTATGACTTGACAAATAATTGTCATTTTGATGTGACGCGGCGACTTAAAATGCTAAGTAATTGTAAATATTGAAAATTTGACGAAATGAAACGGGGTTGGCACCGAGTTAACCCTTTAAAATGGGAGGTCGCAGGATGCATGGGCAGGATATTTAAGTTATGATTTTGTGGGGAGATAGGGGATAGGGTTTTATGTTGCGTCATGGTTTAGTTAAATGATAAGGAATTTTGAGCCAATGATCTGTGCATCTGCTTTCATAATTTTTTATTAAAATTATGGATGATACTTTGGGTGATTGAAAAACTTTTGAAATCATGTTTGCCATAAATTAGTTTATTATAGAACCATCTTATCTTAATGTTATATGTTTCTTCTTATTCCTTTCCTGCAAAATATTGAGTTTTTAACATTATATTTTTTGTCTTCAAACCTATTTCCCTTTTATTATTTTATCTTTATTGCGCAGCTTAAATCAATTTTTCAAATATTTTAGATCATTTACAACTATGTACATTGTGCATCGCACTTCCTCCCTTTCTAGTAAATTCCCTGATTTATGGCTGCCGCTGAAAACTATGTCAAAAAGCATTTCCTGAGACGCAACTTGAACTAATTTAAATTCCTAAATGCGGGGATTTCCCCAACAAAATAGAAAAAAAAAGCAACTGTCAACTCTGCTCTTCTTCTCGAAAAGCCACCGCCGAACAAATGAGATTTCGGGTAAAGCAATGTTAACAAGGCGTTTTACACACAATGTACTATATGGTTGTGCACACCAACCCCATCCCGATGGCCTCCCAAAAA